>SMSQ01025685.1:51042-93177 GCA_019453375.1 Ctenoplectra terminalis | reverse complement strand
TCTCTTTCTCCTTCTTTTCATTTTTAATTGTAAAATTTGATACGATTATTTGTAACAATGAACGACAGAAATAAAATATTTTATAATACATTGAAAGTAATATGTTCGTATTATTGAAAACGATACGTTTTTACCTTGAAATCGTTTTCTATAATTAACACGAGCGTACCTTTGTAGCAATTCATTCATTTAACCCGTTTAATTAATCTACGGTCTTCCATTGATTTAATTTAATTAGGATAATTTTTGTTATCATATATTCTTCCGCATAATTAGTAATACAGCGATAACTCTAATAACACGGGTTACTGAGATTGTGTTATATAATGCTGACCATGGTGTCTGTTTGACACATGCAAGCAAGTTTAAAATAACGTCTTTCTCTCAAAATAATTTCTCTCCTCTTTTCATTTATGTAACATATTTTTGATATTTTTTAACGCGGATTTAAAAAGAAAAAAGGATAAATATTATGTAATATTTTTTAATCGAAAAACTGTTTGTTTTTTGTTATTTCATATTTATGTAGATTGAAGTTTAAATAAATTATCATTTTTATGTGTTGTAATTAATACAAAAATAAATATTTTTATAAATTCTTGTGTTTTTTTGTATTACACTTATCATTTCATGTTTATTATTTTATATTATCTTTATCACTATTATTGTTTTATCATGGATTATAATAAATTATAATTTGTCATCTTTATTGTATAAAAATAAGGCAGTATCTTAGGGAAATCTTATGTCGAAGATAACATTATGGGTTCACGTATTAGTACAAAGTACACAGATAAATATTTACAGATGATATCAAGACAAGTTTAAAAGCTAATATGTGCTGTCTCTTTTATTCTTATTTATGTAGAGTATCAGTAAATATAGTCCTAAGTACATTTATAAATATTTAAATCTGAAATAATTAAAAAATTTTGTGCACGAAATAAATTTAAATTCCTAACTTTTTGCCATTGGAAGTTACATGTTTAATATTTTTTATAAACAGAGTGAGTACACGTTGCTTAGGAAGTATAGTACCGGTACCAAATCCTATTGAATTTCCTTTGGAAAATGAACCTGTTCTTAGCTACGAAAAGGGTAGCCCGGAAAGGGCAGAGTTGGAAAAGACTTTGGATAAAATGGCTAATGAATGTGAAGAAGTACCCCTGGTTATTGGAAATGAAGAGATTAAATCTGAACTATGTAGATACCAAGTTATGGTGAGTTAAAATATATAACAATAATAAATTGATGAACAATAATGTAACTAATAGAGTATATTACATTAATGATATGATACGTATTTCAGCCACATAATCATAAAGCAAAGGTTGCAAAGTATTATTGGGCAACAGGTGATCTAGTCAAAAAAGCAATAGATGTTGCTGTAAAGGCTCAGCGTGAATGGGAAAAACGACCATTTGAACAACGTTTAGAAATATGGTTGAGGGCAGCCGATTTAATGGCAACAAAATATAGACAGAAATTAAATGCTGCCACAATGCTTGGACAGAGTAAAACTGTTATTCAAGCAGAGATTGATAGTGCAGCAGAATTAATTGATTTTTTTAGAATGCACGGATATTTTGCTCAAGAAGCTTTAAAATATCAACCAATTTCGCCTAATCGAAAAGAAACATTAAATTTAATGAGATATAGGGGGATGGATGGTTTTGTTGCAGCAGTATCACCATTCAACTTTACTGCCATTGGTGGTAATCTCAGCTATACACCTGCTCTAATGGTTTGTATTTTTTTTTCTTTTTATTCTTTCGTTAAGATACATGGTATTGAAATGACTTAAACATTGTAAATTCAAGTATAGTAAATATTATAAAGTAAACGTGTATATAAAAATGTTTTGTAAAATATTTTCAGGGTAATGCAGTGCTTTGGAAACCATCTGATACAGCTTTACTTTCTAACTGGTGGATCTTTAAAATATGCAAAGAAGCTGGTGTACCACCAGGTGTAGTCAATTTTGTTCCATGCGAAGGCCCCGTTTTTGGCGACACTATAACTACTTCACCTTACTTGTCTGGAATTAATTTTACCGGTTCAGTTCCGACATTTAATCGATTGTGGATGCAAGTTGGTCAAAATTTGGGGAAATATAAGAACTATCCTAAATTAATAGGTGAATGTGGTGGCAAAAATTATCACTTTGTACACTCGAGCGCTGATGTAGAATCAGTTGTTAAAGGAACCATAAGAAGTTCTTTTGAATTCAATGGTCAAAAGTGTTCAGCTTGTAGTAGAATGTATGTTCCAGAATCATTGTGGCCTCAGGTAGATTTCACGTTTTCGTTTTAATGTCCAGTTTTTAGGAAAAATTTTCTAATTTTTAACGTTACTGTGTTTAGATAAAGGAGGGACTTTTATCGATTCGTGACAAACTTAAGATCGGCGACGTTAGAGATTTCACTGTGTTCACTGGAGCTGTCATAGACGCTACTGCATTTAAAAGAATTTCCGGTTATATTGAACATGCCAAAAAATCGTCGAATTTAGAAATTATCGGCGGTGGAAAATATGATGATTCGTACGTTCAATTTTACGTATAATTTATCCAATAAATATTATTGCTTTTAATTCTTTCCCTTTTTTTTTTTTTATTATTAGACGTGGATATTTTATTGATCCGACAATAGTGGTAACGAAAGACCCGAAAGATAAGATAATGACGGAAGAAATATTCGGCCCAGTATTGACAATATACGTTTATAAAGATTCGAATCTTGACGAAACGATGAAATTGGTAGAATCCTCGACACCCTATGCTTTAACTGGATCGATATTCTCACAAGACGAGTAAGTATTTCAATTTACTTCAGAATATCTATTTACATTTGATCTTGCTAAATCTTGCTAAATTGTCTTCTTTCAGGAAATGGGCGAGAAGGGCTCTTGAGGAATTAAAATATACAGCTGGTAATTTCTACATTAACGACAAATCGACGGGGTCGGTTGTTGGTCAGCAGCCGTTCGGTGGTAGTCGAATGTCCGGCACAAACGATAAAGCTGGCGGCCCTCAATATGCTCTTCGTTGGGCATCGCCACAGTCAATCAAAGAAACATTCGTTCCATTGCGTCAATACGATTACGCGTACATGAAGTCTTAGATGTAAGTACCATTAACAGCTTGCAGTAATAATATGAAGATGTATATATCGATGCAGCAGTATCTTCTACTACAAACTGAAAAATGCGGATTTTTATGATTGATCGATAAGAAATAATGAAATATCTTCATGCATTCCTTTACGTGGATTCATTGAATTTGCGTACAAGGCGCTATTTGCACTCTTGATGCAAGTGACATGGGCTTTGTAGGAATTTATACTATAAAGTAAACCGCTTATACACGAAGTAATTCACGATAAAGATAGCCGACTTACAAAAAGGAAACATTCAATGATTGGTATTGCGTATACTAATTGAACAGCATTTTTTCTCTTTTTTTAATTTTTAAACAAATGTGTTCGTCGGTTTGGCGTTAGATAACGCGCGAAGAAGACGAACACGAGAATAAACAACGTTTGCAAAACTACTTTCAAAAGTAGTTCCAAGATAAACACAAGTTCACCTTAATATTTGCTGCCAATAGATGAAACTAATGTTCTGCAAGTCGCAGCGTGTAGAGTCTATACTATTAAGATCATGTTTCAGTACAATATCTCAGGAATTACTATACGTGGTCGCAAACAAGGAGGCATTTCTTTTGGTCGTACATTGCAATGATACATAAAATTTTATAACGATATTATTCAAGTATGATCAAGATACATAACATCTCGGGGTGTGTTTGAAGATTGTGATGAATGCGTACTAGTTGGAAAAACCATCCGTTGTGTTTTTCTGACCTTACTTTTTTTATATTCTTATATAAATGGTTTACAATGGCCGATGTTACGTTATAAACGCGCAGCGTAAGGATTCACTTTACTGTGTAATTTACAAGGCAATATGTAGACGCGGGACGAACACAGTAAAATGCGAAAGTTACCCTTAAAAATTATGTTTTCAAGCCTGATCGTCGATCGTTTAGGCATGTTATTGTTAACAGTGTGATTGAGACAAAGCGTCTTGCAAGTCGAACAGTGATTACTAATTAAATATACAATAATATGTTAGATGTTGTGGCTGATGTTATGATGTAATTTATTTTAAGTGTACCATAGCAATAAAACACTATACAATTAGATACTTCTAATGTAAATTTTTCAACTAATTCATCGATCGTTTGATTTTAACTCATCGACCCGTTCATTGTTAAAAGTGTTTTTACATTGTTAGACTCGGGGTTAGCGNCATAGACCCTATGCCATCTATCGCCGAAGAGGTGAAACTAATCGGGTAAAAAGCAATGTTTAAAAAAATGCAAATGTCTCGTCTTCTAGACGGAACTTTTCAATCGTTCAGGGCTTAAATTAAAGTTTAGAATCCAAGCTACCATCTAAAATAAGTTTCATCGAAATTCCTTCAGTGGTTCATTTGTTATAAATAATTTAAACTTTAGTTGCCTATAACTGTCGAACCAATGGGCCGAGCTTAACGAAACCAATTTTGAACGATAATTCGTATTACTTTCTATCTAAAGGACTTATCTTCTCTTGTGTAAGATCTATAATGAATTTTATCCATACACGTTACTTTTACTTTTACGAGGCACTGATATCTAAACTTTCGATAAATCAAGAAAAAAAGAAAAAAATCTTCCGAATACAAATTACCAAACCATAATCATCTGTTTCAGTCTGTCAATCACCGATTCGACGACTCAAACGAAAATTACGATATGAGACGCGCTAAACTGCAAAAGAATACCAAACAATAGGTCAGGCCGTTACCCTTATATCGCCTCAAATTACTGTTGAAACGTCCGGAACGCGTGTATCCTCATTTCCGATCGATTTTTACAATCTTACTATACATATCGCCAACATTAAACCGTACCTTCCGCCATTTCCACTTGTGCTCTTCACGGTCATTTTTTTTTTTCTTTTTTCATTCTTTATCACGGCACGTCGATGGCTCCTCTTTGACGAGCCCTAGAATGGGGTTGACACTGGAAGACACCGACGGAAGAAGAGCGATTCGATGGCTTAGGAGAAATCACCGTTAATGGCTCTGCCGAAGGATTTCCTGGCGTTCTCGGTGCTTTTTTACGAGTTTTCCAGGCGCGCCGATCTAAAGCGCTCACTCAAATCAAGATTCTCACCTTTTCAACGGCAGATGAGGCGGATGGCCAACCGTCCTCGCTTCGACGCCGTTTTTTCTTCATCCATCTTTCTTCTCGTTTCCCACGATCCCTCCTTTCTTTCCTTTCTCGAGTTGAGCCCTTTTAGGACCCCCGGTTCTTTCTTTTTTTTTTTTTTTTTTTCGGACCAACTAAATGACTTGTTTTTTTCCAGTTCTGCGCTTCTTGGACCATCTTGCGGAGAAAGAACGAAAAGTACCTTCTTCTTTGTAATCTGAAATTGACGTAACGATGATGGATGCCCGGCCTCGAAATTAATCGGTCTCTCTATTTTCGATCGTCGCGTGGATCGTCCAACGTTTTCACGGTTAATACGGGGAACTGGTTCGATTGTGATTAAATGTGAACGTAAAGTGTTATCCTTTACGTCATTGTAATTATTGATGCCGGAATAATAATTGAAATACCAATTAAAATATTCGTTTAAACAATCGTTCTGTAATTGTGTGTAATTTGGTAAATCAAAGTGTTTCTTTCATAAACAGAACGGTTGTTTGAACAAATATTTTAATTAGTAGTATACATTATATATTTTATACGTATATATATTCAGTTGAATTGAAATGTAGAAGCGAAAAAATTTCGTTCCATCCGTTCCTTACAATGGATAAATTTGTGAAGTTCATTTTCGAAACCAATTGGTTCGTAATAACCAATGAAACCTGTTATGGTGCATGGCTCGTTGTTATTGGCGTGTATCGAATAATGAACGTACTATGAACGCAAGGGAAAGCGTACACGCTGGAAATTTATTAATTAGCGACCAGCCGATTGGCTCATTAACGACTTTTAATGGGTCACGTGGATTACGAGCTTTAGGATTTTATTGGAAATGTGCGCGCGATAGAATATCAAGAGAATCTGAACTTTTTAAAAGGCTCGGAACGACATTCTCGGATTTCGACGATAGTCTCGAAATTCAAGGATTTGGGGATATTCGTGGGTTGAATTCGAAATACGTTCATTGTTGTGAGATTGCGGGCCAAGCAATCGTTATCCTGCAATTCATGGGGTTTACATTTCCATTTTCATCGGACCACCTCGTTCTTAATCCCAGTTTTATGAACATATTGTTGGTGGCTGTAAAGTTTCGTTGATTAAAAATCAACTTCTTTGCTCGAGTTTAATTCAATTTATTTTTCCAATTTTATTTTAATCATTCAAATAGGCAATTCGAGAAATATTTTTCACGCTGTTTAAATATGAATTCTTATAGGTTCATGTTTGTTCAAAGACAGAAGTGGAACGGTTTTGAAATCACCGCATAGATGATTAAGAAATGGATCGGTGATTATCTCGATAACATATTTCTCGGCAAGACGTTCAGATTGAATAAAAAAGAAAATAAAAAATGGCACTAGAGTACCGGTACCAGCTCGCAGACGACGCTTATGCCCGGCTCTCACGCAATATTAATTCTAGAGGAACAATGTTTAACCGTTCCATCCTATTGTTTCCTACACGAAATAGAATTACCGCTACTCCGTTTACTGCTGCTTTGCATGGCTCTCTACTTAATTTCCTCTTATCTTGCATGTAAGTAAACAGACACATTTTTAACGGAAAAATTAATCTTTTTTCCTCCGGAGAATTTATTAACATCTTTTTTCCCATCGAAAAATATGTACTTAAATCTTCAAACCGAAAAAATTAGTTAAAAATGAATCATCTACTTTTCGAGTAGCAGCCTTCGTTCATTATTCCATATCAAAGGGTTATTCTACCCAGGTATTTAAATAAATAAATAACATCTACACGATAAAAAAAAAACGAAACAAATTATCAAACTAACGATAGAGGAATGAGAAAAAAAAAGAAAATAATAATGAAATAAAATAAGAAAATAGTGTATCAAGAAAGATAAAGCAAGTACCAGGACACATGAGTCCCGAGGTTTCGTATCACGCTGTAGTGTCGATATCCCGGTGAAATTCAATAATATCCGAACAATTAAGGCGTGCTCGCGTAGCATGGCAAGAACACGAGCCAGCATTGGGTCGGGGCAAGATAGAGGGAGCAAAGGCGATACTCTGGTGGTACTCGAGGGGTGGCGTTGGGTTTTAAAGTGTGGGAAGGATACAATATTTCAGAGTGGCGACAAGGAGCAAGCCTGCTTGCCACTGGCAAATTAATTAAATTCCTACAGGCTGGCTGGAAAGGCTAAGGGGTTGGTCGGCAAACCAGGCAAGAATCCTGTGTTCAGCCCGTGGGAATATTGTAATTAAGATATGCACTTCCACCCTCCATTTTCCCCGGTTGCAGTTCTCCTTCTCTCCACGGCGGATGATTTACGCTTCGAAGGACGCGGTATTGTCTGTTTCGACCGTTTCTAAATTGCATCCTATTATGGCCCGGCCTCGAGGTTGACGAGCCACTGAGATTCTACTTCCTACGGCCTGCTGCTTCAAATTACTCCACTCTGATTGACGCTTAACGCTTCTGTTTATTGTACGGTGTATACGTATGGAAATGGGGTGAACGTGCATGCGAAATAAAGGTCGAAACAGTGGGTTTGAGGGTTCGTAAAATGGAACTAGGAGATTGAGATGGAAGAGAATGGAAATTGAAGCGAATATTGTTTTAGAGAAAAGAAAAAGGTAATGCACTGAACTGTGTAGGTCTCGCGATCTTGGTGTGGTTCTTGACGGATCTCGCAATGACCGCTATTACCTTCCTCTTATTGTCAGTAATATTGTCAATCTTGAAGATTGGTCTGTATGAAAATTTTATAATTTTTGAATTTATTCTTTGATATTCTAGATCATTAGATTTCATACAAGCAGATCAATCGCAGAAGTATTTATGATGTTTATAGGGATTGTTCGTAGCAGACCGCTAACGAAACGCTTTCTATGATAAGCTCGAAATTAAAAAAAAGTTTCAGTAAATCCAGTTTTGGGATATATCTTTATACACGGTTGTACAAACGCTTCGAACGATACTTGAATTTTTTTTCACGAAATAAAGCACACAGCTGCCAGCGTTTTTTTTTCTTTTTTTTTTTTTTATCGTTTAATCCCTCAAAGCGATATTAAAACGTGGCAGATTAGCATAGTGTATACATTGTACGCGACAAAAAAATTCGTTCTCTCCCCTTGTGTATGGAAATGCGATGAAATTTTTTCGCGTGTGTCACGAAACCTGCTTGATCACCGTTTTTCAATAATATTACCAGAGCATCGCCGTTAGTCATTCAGTATTTTCATTGGAATTACAACTTGAAACTTTTAATTATTGTTTTCTTTATCGGAAAAAAATTCCTTTCGAAAGATTCATTTGATTAATCCATTTATTTTCATGCAAAACGAAACTCCAATATATATATATATATATTAAATTCACAAATGTCCACGAAACGTCCAGAGAGGTTACAAAATCGTTCGTTTCGATTTGATCGCGCATGGAACGGATTTCCATAAACAAATGACGGATTTTTCTCGTCTCGTGTCACGTTATAAAATTCGATCCATAAGCCGGGGTGTCTGATGGCACCCGGTGCTCGATGGATTTTTAAACAATAAGAAAAAAAGTAAAAAAAAAATATACGTATCTTACAATGAATTCCGTCGACGTCGAGAGTTGCGAAGCGATGAAGACGTTCCGGCCCGAAAAACCGACGAAGATCTTAGTCTTTTCGTAAAAGGAAAGATTTGTCAGTTTCCTAATGGAAAGCATCAGTGCTATTTTTTTCACTTTAATCCTACTATTTCCTCTGATCGTTCAACTTCAGATGCTAATCGTGCGTAATTCATACAAACACCCCTTTAAGTATCGCCAAAATAAACGTAACTTTCGATTCAACTGCTTCTTTAGAGGTTATCGTGCATTAACTTTTTAACAAATCATTATTCCACAATGGATTCGACCGACAGAGCTCTAACCGAAATAAACTATTTCTCCACTCAGGCAAACCCGAAGAAGCTATTCACAATTTTCCATTACTACGCGTCGACCACCCCCGAAGACTCCAACAAAACCTTTTCGCCTAACATTCTGCAACACTATCCCAAAGAACCGACAGTATTCAACGCCATCGGCTCCGATTCCAAAATATTGTTAACCAGTCTGAGAACCGCATCGTCTTCTCCAGTTGTACCCAATCAAATCCAATCGGCCCCCGACGAAACGACGAAGACGGAAAATAAACATCGATCAGAACCCGAAATCGCGATCGCCAAACATTCTTCCACGTTCGTAAAAACGGACCAAGAGCTACCCGTCGTCGATATCACGTGGAACTACAGCTCGTACCGATACAAAACGTTCGAGACTTGCCTTCGGAATCGCTACGGCGACAGGTATCCGCCCGGCGAGGTGGTGTTGAACTCGATGCAGCTTAATCTATTGGATTCACACACGAACGTGGCGTTTAACGTGGCCGGTCTGTTCGACTTCCTGAAGGAGGAGAGCGAGCCTCTGTTGAACGCCGTGCCGAGGAAGCTGGAAATTGAGTATCTTAATCCGTTGGATCACTTTGTGGCGAAACAGTCGGACGATCGACCGACTGTGGAGAAATTCACGGAAACGGACGAGCACACTCGATGGCACAATGCGACGTCGAGCCAGCGGGAGGACCTTATCGAGCCCGTAATCACTAGCCGAGAAAAGAATCAACCGAATCGGAGATCCTCCAGGAAGATCGAGACCCCTTGCAAATGCTATTTGTCCTCGTCGCAGCGTGTTTACGGGACGAATGACTCTCGATTGAGAAGAAACCTTCCGTTTGGAGAACACGGCCGCTTACAGACGGCCTCTGGATGCTCTGGGATCGATTAAGGTGAACAGTCTGATTGGGGTAAAAGGTGGCGAGACATGGCGGGGTCGCGAGGAAATGTTTGTTGGAAAATTACCGCCACTTTTCTTTTCGGTTGCGAGGGTGGTTGATACTTGGTTTGTTCGTAGCGTTACATTTTTTTTACCGCATCGGTGTATTTAATAGGAGAAATGGCATAGCAAAGTTGCGCTACGCGGAGAGGTTGATGTTTCTTTTGTTTTGTTTTCTATTTTTTTTTTTTCTTTCCTTTTTTTGCGTCGATGTATCTGATTGGAGAAATGGCATGGTAAGGTTGTATTATGTGGAGCAGTTGATATTTCTTTTTCTCTCTTCTACTTCTTCCTTTTGCTTTGGTGTATCTGATTGGAGAAATGGCATGGTAAAGTTGTATTATGTGGAGCGGTTGATATTTCTTTCTTTTTTTTTTTTTTTCTTTGCTACTGTTTTCTTCTTACATCGGTGTGTTTGATCGGAGAAAGGGGATAGGAAAGTTGCAATTCGAAGCTCTTTGAGTTGCGTTCCTCGAGATACTACTCTGTAGATAGTGGAATATACGTGGAATAAATTTGTTGGTTAAAAAATTCACCATTCGTGATGGTTCGCCGGTGTTCCGTTGATTATATTGTTATTAATCCGTTCGATCCGTGATCGTGATTTAATTACACGGTATCGTGGTCGATATCGTATTAGTGCCAGCAGAAGACGCGATTTGACCGTCGGCGTGATCAACGTCGGACGTGACAATGACATTAGCATTCACTAATGACAGATACACAGCGGCCACGTCTGTATTTGGGCACAGTCATCCGGAGGGAAGGGGGAGTTTCGTCGACACCGTTTTGAATAGGAATCGGTGATGGATAGGAGGGATCGAATAGGAAGGGAGCATCCACAGGGTAGTTTCCTAGGAATCGCGTCTATTTATTGATCGTCCTTTATATCGGAATATTCAGCCAAATCTTGTTCTTCGTCTATTTTTGGCTCCTTTCCCTCATCCTTAAATATAATTGTCTCTGAACAACTACGACCAATCATTTCTATGATTTTGATAACGTCGAAACAGGAAGCGAATGATCAATTTTACGAAACGAGTCGACTCAATTTCAGAAAATTTCATTATAAATTAATGTTACAAAGTATTATCACCTTCTGTCCGACGTGGTCGATCGATGATTGACAAGAGTTGACAAACAGTGAAAAAAAAGAAAATTGTTACCTATAAAATAAAGGAATTCGATACTAATTCGATACAAAGCTTGCAAGTCACGATACCATTTCTAGCCTCTTTCTTACAAAACACGATCTCGGTATCGATCAACCTATCATACTCCACTGATTCTTTCCATCTGGCTCTACCGTAGAAAGCCTCTGATCGAAGATAGGAATAATTGCGTCGGGAGAACGATTATCTGTCAAGGAATCGGAGGGAAAGGGGTCGGGAGATAGATCAGTTGTAGCAGGGAAAAGCGTAGCTTTCCTAGCTGTGCTATTAGCTCTTAAGCTAAGCCGGAAATTCCAGAGCGGAAGCCGGCAGTCGCAGCTCGAGCAGATACAGTGAAGTGAAAAAAAGAAAAAGAAAGAGAAAAAAAAAATGCTGGAAGAGAGGAACGAGGCGAGAGAAAGAGAGAACGGAGAAGATGGAAGGGTGAGTTGCGCGAGGAAAGAAAAGGATTTATAGGGGATCCAGCATCGAACGTGTACTCCCACGTGGCCGGCATGCCGATAGTTTGTTTAACACCTTCTATGAACTTCCTGGAAAGGATTCAATTAAAGCCAACCTTCATTACTGCCTGACCGAGAAACTTATCTTCTTCTGCATTGTTGATTACCCAACTATTTTTTTCTTTCTCTGCTCTCTGGGAACGAGTGAAATCGATTTTGGCGTAATTAAAGGGTTAAAAAATGGGAGATGACGCGTTTCGACGTAAAAAACAGGTATAATTTGTACCAATGTTCATTCTTTGAACGATGATGATTATTTTTTTCATTACAAATTATCTGTGACTGCCTAAGTTACATTCTTCTCTAAGAAATCTTGCGAAGGTGCAACGTTATACGAGTTCCTTTACTATTTGCAACTGTTACCGTACACAACGTTTCTTCCAGCTTTTTTTTTCGCAACAGTCTTGTGACAGCTTCAAGGGAATTTGAATTTTCAAGCGCATTCTTGCGCGATACCCGTGTACCGTGCACAAAGGAAAAAAGTCACGTTTCTTCTTTAATCCTTTTTGCTCGCAGCGCCGTTTTGCACGTCACGCGTTGCATCGCGACTCAGACACGTAACGCAGATTCCACCCCCCACATTCCTATTTTCATCACGAAAATTCATGAGAACCCATTCGGATCCGCACAGTGTCTAGTTTTTACTAAACTGTACATGAGAGATTTATAAATGGAACGCTAAATAGATAAACCTGTGTTAATTCCGAGTAAGAGTACTCGAATTAATTCATTTTTCTTTAAGTTTGATTAAAATTTTATTCATTACTGAACTGGATCAAAGTTGGACTCTGTTATTTCTTTTACTAAATTCGAAGAATTTTTTTAGCATATATTTTCACAATATTTCTGACAAAGTTAGTTTCTAATTCGCTAATAAAAGAATACTCTGGAATTGAGAAACCAATTTCAGCTCTGACATTAAGCTATCGCTTTGATGATAAGCAACAGAAAGACACGAACCTTAATCGTGCATGTTTATAATAAATAATATCCAAGAATCTAAGGTTCTTACGGATAAGAAATAATCATCGCGAATAAGGGTGCATTGAACGCGAAAAATCCGATTCGACCCGTAGAATCATGGAGTCTAAGCGTCTCGAAAATTTGAGCACACCGTCGAACGAGGTTTTATCGGGTTTCACGGCGTGGAGAAAAACGAGAAGAACGCTGGAAACATGCAGGAGGCGGCAATAGGATTTCGTGACAAGTCGATTTGCCGCGGAGCAAAGTTCTCGGATTCGTCGGCGTCCTTGTCCTTTACCGGTGCTTTCACGCTTCTCAACAATGTCTACGGGAAAATTCGAGCCGTTCGATCGTCGGAAAATGGAATTGTAATAATCGAACGCGAATCCTGTTCTTGACTCTGTTACTTGTTCCATTTTATAACATAACCTTTTCTTTATTCCAAATTCATTACGCGACCGACGATTTATGGACATCCAGAGTGTATATTCGTTCGAACAGGTACAGTCCTAATGAAAGGATTAAACGTTATCGAAGAGGTTCGCGGAAACTCGGACGATGAGCGTGCAGAACAATTCCGAAGGAGGTCGGTCGAAGGCATGGAACTCATTTCGAGGGCGCAACTTTATGGAGATCGATGCATCGGGAAATAAAAGCTCGGCTATAACCTCGAGCGGCTCGCGGACGGTCGGTTCGACCGTCGAGGATGGAGTGCCGCGAGGATTTGCCTATTCCATTACGGCTCCACCTCCTCCGTTTCCGATTCCGATATCTTCTTCGAGGCCAAGCCGTCGTCGACGGTGGGAAGCTATTCCGTGGCGCACAATCAAACTTGCCGATGAATATAAATGCCAAGGGCAACGAGGAGCCGACTTAATGCCACTCAAACGGGACGGCCCGGTAGAGACTTCCGGCCGAACCATCAATCTCGCTTCTTGCCGTTTGCCTTTCCGCTCGTATCGCGTGGATCGGTGTGTAGACGTGGTTGTTGAAGGGACGGATAAGTCGATGGAGGGTTCCATTGTCGGCTGAGTCATATTTTTAGGGTGGCGATCATACTTATAGGAGTGAGTTGTTTGCGTGGATTCGTTTATGAAATATTTGGATATAAAATGCGGAATGCTACGAATGATTTTTGGATAACGGGTCTAGAATATTGTATTAATATATTTGTATATTCAGAATCGAGTTACCACCGTTTTTAGTAAACATGATAGTTCGATAAAATCGTTTATATAATTTATTTTGATCCATTTTCCAAGGATCTAAAAAGATTAATTTAATTTTTGGTGATGGTTTTTAAAGAAGTTTGAAAAATCGTTTCTACATTGAAAGAAAAAGAATGATTATTTATCTCGAACTTTTTTCCTAAAATTTTTGTTAAAAAAAATTCGTATAGTATTTATTCAGTAGTATTAGTAGTGCATTCGGTCAAAATTTGAAATTCACGAATATCAGAAATCCCCTATAAGAATAGATTTAGGTTCTGGGTTTCCTTAATAAATGTTTTTATTGAAACAATCTTCCGATAGCGTTGCTTCCTCAATATTTTTGTCCTTTTGTTTCTTACATCGAAGGAAAGGAATTTGACGTATAGATGAAATCTTCACAGACCGGTATCCAATATCTTGTTCGAGTCTTTTCTTGATTCTCTTTGGTCGCCGTTTTAAAAGTCGGAAGGATAAAAGCAAGAAAACGTTAAGATGGAAGAGTGTGTGTTTTTTGAACATATGACGTTTAACAAACTGAATGTGAAGAATGGATCGAGAGAGTACGATGTATATACAAAGAGAAGAGGGAGATGGAAAGGGACACGTGTTTTCTTGCTGGACACACCGATGGACATGTTGGTAAAGCTATCTCGTTGATGTTGCCTTAGACACGAGGGACGCTTGGCGATAGGACGAGAAGGGTCTATGTATATGAAGGGATCGATGGCTAACCGAGAACTTGCGGAAATAGGGATTGATGGATGGTCATCTAGTGGCGAGTGCGGAAGGTGTTCCATACACCATCGTAGCTTCACCAGAACAACCCTCCAGCCACCCTTCTCTCTCGGCTTTACAAAAAGTTTTTATACCGGTAAATCATAGTCACTTCGAATAAATGAAATTACCAAAAAGTTAGATGGTCATTCGGTTTTCTTTCGTATGGAAAGATATTCGCCAGAATTCAACATAACTTCGAAGCATTATTAATAATAATTACCCTTATTATTCGTTTACAGCTGCTGCATATTAATTATTTACGATCTAAGTAGGAGACGATAGACGACAAATATAATAATTTTTGTTGCAAGAACTCCATAAAATTAATTTGATACCGATATAGATTTTTTTAAATAAATTACATATTAAGCTTTTGGACCCTGTTAATTTACACAAAATAAGTAGATAGTTTTAATAGTCCGAACAACATCATTCATTATTTACAAAATAATTATCCCCTTATTTAACGACCTATAATTTATTCAACCCTCCTTCCACCCTTAAGACACAAAGAGGAAGTTGTTCCTCGAGGAACAGCACACTGACACGGTATTTACGATTCGATCTCTGTCCCAGAAGGCTGGTCAGCTACTCCCCAGTCGAATCTGTATTTTTCTGCCGGTCTAACTCTCGAAGACACTCTGTCTCACCTGAAGTCTCATCCCCTTTTCTCCTCCACGTTCATCGACGTCCATCGGTGTCCTTTTAATCTTTTCCACCAGTCTTGCACGCTAGATTTATCCCCGACGATTCGTTGTCCGTCTCGAGGCAACGAGAGAATCCGTGCGAGGGTGTTGGTCGCCCGACAGGTTTAAAAGGCCCAGCATCAGCGTTGGGAACGCCAAGGAAAAGAATTCTTGTCAGTTGTCCAGACAAAGAAACGTCTTCGAACGAGACAAACCTGTTTCACTTTATATTATGTCTTGTTTTTCTTAAACCGGTGTCTCGCCTCTTCGCTTTCTGCTCGTTCGGGAGAATACTTTGCGATCAGCTCGACGAATATCTTGATATTTGTGATTACTGGGCGTTTCGTGGACTGAGAGTATCTTGGTGTGATGGATTTGAGATTTTTATAGGAGATGTTAGTGGTCTTTTTCAATTTTAAGCTGTTAATTGGGTTCTCTTGTATCCTTGATGATCGAAACTCAAGAGGGGCGGCGTAGTAAAAAGAGGGGAAGAGATCACCGAATTCCGCACTAGATCGAAGATAATGGCAGCGATGAGACGGAAGAGAGTCGATCAGAGAAGTCACTTATCGACCGAAGGAAGCCGTTTAACGGTTCGTTACGAACGGAATTCCTTCTTATTTTATCCATCGCCTCGATTTCTTCAGCGAGCAAAGAAAATGACGTTTCAAGGAAAATTGAGAGAAATTGGCATATTGTCGTGTCCTTTTATTGTTGTTATTATTATTAGCTCGACATCGTAGTTTGATTTCATGGAAACTCTAAATCGTCCTTTGAGGCTGCGATCGTTCCAAATAAATTTTTCACATCTACGCTCGAGTATTTATTTACGTCCGAGTATTTATTTTTTAAATACATCTTTAATGTTTCTCACGTCTTCTTCTACTTCGCCGAATAAAATATAATTATACAAAAAATCGGACGATTCTTTTTCAACTTAAAAAAATAATTATCACCGAAAAGGTTGGATGTCTGTAATTCTCTATTTCGCAAATGAACCTTACGCTCGAGAAATTGTGATCAAACCTCGAACTACCCTTTCCAATATAAATCAATCATTCCAATTCCTAATCCTCTATATCCAACCTAAAGAAGCTTCAGAATTTTCCCCAGTAACCGAATCCTTTTTTTCGTTTGACGCAAATCGCTCCAACACAGAGAACCACGAAAGAAATCGAAGGAAAAAAAGAAAAAGGAAAGACGTAGAAACAGGGATAGGATGGGTAAGCTGATGGAGCTTCTTTGCTGGACCTTCAATCTCTCCGCGTAAGTTCCAGTCTTGGCTGTTATCTTATCGATTGACTTTATTGCCTAAGTATACTCTGTACGTGAGTAGCTCGAGGGGAACCACGGTCGATTCCGTGCCAGACATTGAATCGACCATTGCCACGATGTCTAGTCACAGCTCAGGCATCGCGCCAGATGAATGGCACTTTACGACGCCACCCTTGTCCCCATAGCACGTTCTGTACATTTGCCATCGTATGGATAACAGTTTCTCCATGGAAAGTTTCTATTAATCGTGATCCAACGTGGCCATAGTTGTGTTCCTGTTTACGGTTATGAAACTAGATAGGATGTTCTGAATGATGGTACGAAAACTGGAGGGTGGTTTGCTCGAGATAAAGCATTGGGGGTAATTATCGTAACCATAACCGAAGATTTATTTTCTGTTTCTTGATTTTTTTAACTTCTAGAATATAGAAGGAGATTTCAATTTTTAGGAGGTAATTTAAAATAAATTGTTGTCATTTAAGAATTCTAAATATTAATAAACGTTTAATAAAGGTTCTAACATTAATAAAGATTATAAATTAATCTAACGAAATCTTGCAGCATACATCTCAATACATTTCTATAAAATTAAATTTCCGCGTGAAAAAATTGGATTTATATTTTAAAACTGATAAAAATGAGACGAATGTCTCGGAAATGAATTAATTGAAATATAATTTAAAAAAAAGAGGATTCCGTTGATTTTTATGAAACATCCTGTCACAAAAGTATCGCACGGAAGCTGAATTTAAACAATAGATAAGAGTCTCGAACGTTTCGTTTCGAGTGTATCTCGTTTTAATCGCGGTCGACGATGCAACGAATTATTCGACGCTTCGTAAATCTTTTCTTTGCCACGTGGCTCGAGTCAACGAGCTTTCAGAGGGACAAGAAAGCCTGGAAGCTGGTCGCA
Source organism: Ctenoplectra terminalis (assembly GCA_019453375.1). Taxonomy (NCBI): domain Eukaryota; kingdom Metazoa; phylum Arthropoda; class Insecta; order Hymenoptera; family Apidae; genus Ctenoplectra; species Ctenoplectra terminalis. The sequence goes on along the minus strand of SMSQ01025685.1, from coordinate 75,596 downwards.
AGGTGCGAAAGCGTGCTCAAAGTATCGAGAAGCTGGCTTCGGTCGAAGTAAGAGCGAACGGGTGCCGGAAGTGGAACGAGGACAGAGACGAAACGACGAAAGAGAAGAGAGAGACTAGTCGCGTAGCTGATGGAGGCGAGAGAGTGAGTTTTCTCCGGGAAAAACACGTCTTCGTCTATTTCCCGAGCGAAAGAAATTCTTTGTGTTTTTAAATTAAGTTAGCCCACAGGAAAGCCGTACATCCCAACTTCTTCCTCGTCCCTCGCTTTCTTAGGATGCTTTTTCACCCTCCTTTCCGTTTCTACTGTCACTATTTCAGGTTTCGACGAAGGTCTATCGCGATCATTTATGGAGAAAAGTGTTTCTTTGAGTGTTTATTTATTTATTTTTGCTTCAGTTTCGAATCACAAAATAACAGAATTGTTTATTGCTATTATTTTCTGTAACTATTACATTTTCATGATTTTCATCGTTCATTTCTACATACGAACGTAGAAATTCACAAGTTCTGAAAGATCTTATTTATTGTCTTCTCTCTGTGTCATATTCGCATTATATTTTAAAATTATTAATAGATGAAATTAATTTTATTATTAGAATAAAAAATAGCTCGCTATATAGATTCGAATGAGATTTCTTTTTTTAAATTATAGGTATTAATATGACGTTACAAAATAGTTTTCGGTGTCGCGATTTTAAGAAAGGTACAAGGATAAAATATTTTTTGTATTAAATATCTTGCAAACGAAAGGATCCACTTGACGTGACGATACCAGATTCCGAGCTATTAGGTTCGCGTTAATATATAATTTTCTATCGAAAGCAAAAGGTATTTATTATGCTTTGTATCAGATGTCTGTAAACTATACGCGAGTCATGGTTGTGATACCTTGCTTCAGTTAATTTCAAAGTACATAGTCACAGACGACTATCGATAGTTTAAGGTAAACAGGCTCCAACTACTTGCGTTTAAAGTAGCTTCGCTCATAAACAAGTGCACCTCTCTTCTAAAGGCACTGGAACCCAATTTTTACATCTTAAATCGTCTGACGTTAAACTTTCAAGTTTCAAAGTCTAAATTTGTACGTTTAATTTCTTAATTCCTTCGTATTTCGATCTGTAGGATTCGAAATTAATTCTACAATTTACTAAATTCAAAATTCCGTATCCTGTTGTTCGTCATACGTCCCATAACTTCTCTCAATTTCTGAATAAAAAAATTCCACAGCCTTTTGTATCTAATTTCTTCGTATCTCAGATTCTTCTATACTTCGCTTCCAACTTTTTCGAAAGCCGATGAAACGAATTTCCTCCCACCAGAAATAAACAACAGATTCGCTAACATGGTAATCGCGGATAAGTTGCATCGCGAAATCACTTTGAAACCGGTTTATCATCCGTCCGGCTGTTCAGACTGGTTAACGCGCCGAATTAATGGCCATCACTCGGGCCGGATGAAAATTCTCGTTTATCTAATTAATTAAATTTCGCGTTTGATGTGTGTCCCGTTGATGAAAGGAGTTAACGTCGCCAACTTGGCGCAAAGGATCCACGCTCCGCTGAATATAATTCCGGCCAGGACGGAAATGTACTGCCAATTTTCCAACATCGTTCGAGTGTTTGCCCAGCGGCTTGGTCATGGACATCCAAACTGCGTCCACATCGAAACGCTTATTCTCTCTGTGCTCTGAATCCTTCCCCCGACTACTTGGATTACATGCTCGCAGTTTCAGAATATCAGCAAACAGTCATTGAAACACGCTGCAACGAGATCGTACCGTCAACTTTCTATCTCATAATTCCTTCTTCCCGTTGAAGAACTTTCTAATAACCTTCGTCTCTGCCCCTTTTCATATCTTTATACCGTGTGCACATAAACGCACGATGGAAAATTAAATGCTGCAGAGTCTCAATTTCCAACCCTATCGGCCGCGACCCTCGAAGGGGTTGCGAAGTATTTTCTGGGGGATCGCCGTGGTTATTTTTAATTGTAATTATTTTTATCAGAAATTTCAAAGGTTCTCAACATTTATTTATTTTAATATGGTGTACAATATCATACTGCAATATCATATCGGCGACTGTAACAGTGATTTCTGATAAATCAACGGATGCGACTTAAGATTTGTCACGGTAGATATTTAAAAAATATTAAGATCCCGCAATATTTTGTATTATTTTAATTATTTGCTACGGCTGGCGTTTAATTTTTTTTTTTTTAATTTCAGTAATGGAAAATGTTGATTAATTCTGTCTAAAAATAAAATATATAAATACAGGGGATGGAGGGTCGCTGGTTACTTGGCTATGACTGGGAAAANTGCAGAGTCTCAATTTCCAACCCTATCGGCCGCGACCCTCGAAGGGGTTGCGAAGTATTTTCTGGGGGATCGCCGTGGTTATTTTTAATTGTAATTATTTTTATCAGAAATTTCAAAGGTTCTCAACATTTATTTATTTTAATATGGTGTACAATATCATACTGCAATATCATATCGGCGACTGTAACAGTGATTTCTGATAAATCAACGGATGCGACTTAAGGTTTGTCACGGTAGATATTTAAAAAATATTAAGATCCCGCAATATTTTGTATTATTTTAATTATTTGCTACGGCTGGCGTTTAATTTTTTTTTTTTTAATTTCAGTAATGGAAAATGTTGATTAATTCTGTCTAAAAATAAAATATATAAATACAGGGGATGGAGGGTCGCTGGTTACTTGGCTATGACTGGGAAAAGGTTGGAAAACACTGTTGCGAAGCGTAAAGAGCAGCCATTTTGGATATAATGTTTAAGAGGGTTTATTATGTGATTATGCGTCGTTTTTAAATTATACTTTTTTGTTATTTAGTTAGTTAGTTAATAAAGTTTAAAAAGTATGTAAGATCAAAAGTTATTTTATTTTCTATGGTTTTAGAATTCTTTTTTTTAAAGGAAGATAATGGTTCGATAGTTTGGGCTGGTGAAAGTAAAATATTTTTCGAAGAAGGAAACTAAGTGGAGCTTATTCCTGAAGTGCAGGCAATTTTTTCTAAAGTACACGGAAATTTTCGTAGTAACCTTATTGATTGTAACTCTTGAGGGGGTAAATCGGGTGAAGAACGGATTTCAGATAAACTTGTATCTACGCCGCACCCGACTCTCAGACGCCATTCACTCCTTTACAAGATTAAATCTCGCGCTCGCTGTACACAACATAATGCTNTTTGTCACGGTAGATATTTAAAAAATATTAAGATCCCGCAATATTTTGTATTATTTTAATTATTTGCTACGGCTGGCGTTTAATTTTTTTTTTTTTAATTTCAGTAATGGAAAATGTTGATTAATTCTGTCTAAAAATAAAATATATAAATACAGGGGATGGAGGGTCGCTGGTTACTTGGCTATGACTGGGAAAAGGTTGGAAAACACTGTTGCGAAGCGTAAAGAGCAGCCATTTTGGATACAATGTTTAAGAGGGTTTATTATGTGATTATGCGTCGTTTTTAAATTATACTTTTTTGTTATTTAGTTAGTTAGTTAATAAAGTTTAAAAAGTATGTAAGATCAAAAGTTATTTTATTTTCTATGGTTTTAGAATTCTTTTTTTTAAAGGAAGATAATGGTTCGATAGTTTGGGCTGGTGAAAGTAAAATATTTTTCGAAGAAGGAAACTAAGTGGAGCTTATTCCTGAAGTGCAGGCAATTTTTTCTAAAGTACACGGAAATTTTCGTAGTAACCTTATTGATTGTAACTCTTCAGGGGGTAAATCGGGTGAAGAACGGATTTCAGATAAACTTGTATCTACGCCGCACCCGACTCTCAGACGCCATTCACTCCTTTACAAGATTAAATCTCGCGCTCGCTGTACACAACATAATGCTGCGTGGAAAAATACACCGGTCGAGAGTTTCATCTAGAAAGCTAAAACTGTCTCGAGGGTTCTTGGAAATCGACTGTAGTTCCATCGAAGAATTTCAGAAAATCAGAGGAACAATATATGAAAAACGAAGGGTAGAGGAGAGACGCTTGAAACTCAATGCCATTAGAGATATCGTTCATTGATTCTAGAGAAAACAAAACCTGATATACGGTACGATGAAGGAAAAATCAAGCTTCTAAATTATAGAAGTTTATTCCAGATTCATCTAACCATAACTGATCATCGAAATAATTGATTGAGAGTTTCAGACAGAAACAGTTATAAAAAAAGGGTTATCGAGAAAAAAATAGATCATTATAAAACACCGTCAAAAAATAACACTAAGAAACAGCCAACAGAAACAAGCATACAATAAATAATAAAAAAAACATGCACCGAGCAAACTATGTAAAATTAAAAATACATTTTTAATTTTTAATTTTATTACAACCCTTTAACAACGAAACAAACTTCTGTCCAGGTTCGATTGCACAACCTACCTTCCACAGAGACATGAATTCCCACGAACAAGCCCGATCTAATCATAAAATACCAAATACACGATCATTTTGGAAACACGTAACATTTAGCGACTCATGAATCGAAAGGGTTGAAACAAGCCAAGAAAGCGGTTGCGTTGTCGCTTTTCACACCGATGGAAACATCGATGACCCGTGGAAAGCGGCGAGACATTCGTACGGCAATCAGAACGAAGCACGAGGAACCATTCAAGTCGTGGGCTTTCATCGTGGCCACAAGTTCCTCCACTTACCGCCCTCTCCTCCTACTTTTTCCGTTGTGTGTCCGTTCGCCACTCTTTTCCGCTTCTTCCTCCACCCTTTGGAATCTTCCTTTCGCATTGGATACTCCTTTCTTCCACCCCTTTTCTTCCCGCGTTACCGTCTTCCAGCCCTCTTTGAGCCTTTCCGAACTGTATATAAAATGGTGCTACCAAATTGGAAACCGCAGCTTTGTCGATGCTATTGCTACCCCCCGTTCTCTTTACCCTGTTCGTTTCTTTCCTCCCCATTGAGCCACCGGTGCCACTCTTTCGCTCCTTTCCCCGTTCAAACCGGTCGTGGTCAGGCTGGATCGTTGTTAGAGTTGACATTGGGGCTGGATTTATTGACCTGGCCCGTTTTTCGAACTTCTTTCCCGTTGGACGACCGTTAGGAGGGTTGGCGGTCCTCACGAGTGGAAAATTCGTCTGTCCTGACGCTTTGATAACTTTTTCTCGCGCCTCGCTGGGGATACTCCTCGGTTTCCACGTCGGGTCTTGCGGTTTTCTAATTTCTTGAAGTTTCTTTCTGGTCGCTTGGAGTGGTTCCTTCTTGTTTTTTTTCTTTTTTTTTTTCGCCTTTCTTTTTTTAATATTGTAATGGATGTTGAGAAGACGAGAGTTGAAACGAAGCGAGAATGTTTATGTAGATTTTGTGTAACGTCGGCGATAATGGTGACTTGAGTTCATTAAGCGGAGAGCTGTTAGAGTTAAGTAATTGCCATTTACAGTTAGCCATTTAACATGGAAACATTTGATGGAACTTGTTAATCTGTGTCCAAGACGAAGTTCGAAACTTCCAACATTTGTTATCAAACATTATGAAACATAATGACGTGAGAAGGAATTTAAATATAATTACATTCGATATCATTCGTTATTTTAGATCAAAAATTCTGTTCCAGCTAAGGATTGTTGTAAGATAAATATTGTCTCCGGACTTGTTTCGCTTTAAAAAGGCAATCGTTCGAAATAGCTTCTGGATTCAAATTAGAATTCCATATATTTTTCGAATATAATTTTCCAGAAGCAAACCCATGAATTTCACGGACAATCTGACAGGAATTAATCTACGTATCAAAATTCGTTATATCCTAACAGTCTACCGTGCCATAACAGTTTTCACGAAACGTTGAGCATCGAGGTTCAGCAAACTCCCTTTCCAATCACAGTGCTTTGTAAGGATGGTGGAACAGAGAGACATTCAGCGAGCCCTGTATAACTAGTACGTCGATTTCTACCTCGAACGAGTATAGATGGATATCACACTGTTGGATTTAATATATGTGGGGGTCGATTCACCCAGAATTAATTAATACTATTCCGCAAACGTCGATTACCATCGTTTAGAGGGATTCCGATAAGGAAATAGCCGACTCGTTCCTGTTCCACGCGGAGCATCGCGAGATTTATTCAATTTCTTTTTTATCGCGAGCCAGAAATGAAGAATTAGAGAAACAAACACTTTCGCATTGACATTTTAAACGGGTTCAAAAGATTTATGGAACTCTGAGTCTTATAAATGAAAATTTGAACCGAGTAAAAGTTTAGTTAATACGATCTCGAGATTATCTGGAAATTACTTCGAAACTGCCTTTTTTAGAGCTACAGAATTATCTGATTTTTCCCTCGATTATATCTCATTGGTTCTAAGTCGATAGCAATTAAACCAAACGAAAGAAAAAAAGCAGTTACTACTTTCTCGACCGATATCTTTCATTTTTATTATTTTATTGCGCTATTATATGTTTCTATCGTGTATTAAAGCTATAGAAAAATAAAAGGAATGCGTGATCGCGTCTTCTAACAAATTTGTTTATCTAATTTCTTTAAATTGACCATTGATTGTCCTTCCGTCACGCATTCTTTGCGCGTTACTTTAATTCTCAAGAACACGCTGTGAAAACGTCTCGAAAGACACTCCAAGAACTCATCCAACTTTCTTGCTTTCCTTCTATTACTTCGCGGTAATCTCTTCTCGCTCATTGACCCTGACTACAGCGCCCATCGACGAACAGAATTCCACAATATCCGCAAGGAAAAAAAAAAAAAAAAAATAAAAGAAATAACACACGCCTCTCTTTGTGTACTTTCGCCGCGGATTTCATCTCGACGATATTATAACTGTAGGGAAAAAGGACGCGTTCTCGAGTCGTTGGAAGAATGGCGGTATCGACGTCTTCGGATTAAAGTTAATCCGGTTGAATCGGCATTCTCGTGGAAACCACCGGCGCGGTGCACTTTAGCTGATTGCTTGATTTAACGTAAACGGAGAAATGGGCATGGAGAAGGGATGCTGCAAGACGAGCCAGAAAATGCGCTTTGCTTTGTTTGCTCGCGCGATATCGTCGCGGACTTCCGGTTCCCTCTCGACTTCCGCACGACACGCCACGGGGACACTGGAGTGTGATTATTATTGATAGAAGGGAATCATTTTTATATCGCAAAAATCGAGGTTATTGTGAATGATGTAGCGATCTATTTGAACACTAATTTATTTTTTATTCAAGAGTGTGACACTTCGATTATTACGGTGATAGCTGTAAAAGTTCGTTAAAAAAAAAAAATTTCAGGTTAATAAAATTAAAAAAATGAGAATTTTTTATCTCTACCTAACCCGAATCTTATTTTGCTCGTTCATCGGATTAGTAAGCTACTCGGAAACAATATACGCCTTTTAGAAATACACGCTTGATGATTTTTAGCAAGTAATATTATTTAAGAAATGGTTCTTAGTAATTAATATTTTATTGGTTCTTGTATTGTTGTGTTTCGAAATAGCGATCGTTGTAAACGACAATTTCGGAACCATCTTTTCAAAGAAAGGATTAATTACCAACTTTCGGGCAAAATTTATCTCTGAAGTTAATTTTACTCCCAATACGGGAACCACATTTTCAGTTAATAATTCTCGATTAACAATTCCGAATGGGCAAATATTATCGTAATTATCATTAATTATTTGTTCGATTGCTTTTCATCTCTCCGCGAAGATTAACCTTATTTTCGACGAGCGAATTTTAATTACCATCGAAACAGAATTTTATCCACGATTACGCGTGTTGTTATAAAACAAAAACAAAAAAACAATATACAAAAAATCGTAAATGGAAACAGGAAGATGCAAGATTAATTTACGATCGATAAATCGCAATTTACGTAAATGCTCAGGCTGCACCGGCAGCAGTAACGAAGCGAGACACGAAATAAGTGTTCCACGTTCGCGACAGTCTACGGGAGTGAAAGGTATCTCGGAAATGGATAGAATTTATTCCGTAGAAGCTTCGAAGGTGCGAGGCTGTCTCGCTGGAAAAATTTCTCCTCGATAGGTTCTGTGCCGTTCATAGAATACTTGGAGATGGTTACTTTCTTTGTAACAAAAGAAGATACAATCAAGAGCTTTCTGCTCCCGCTCTCTCCCATGCCTTTGAACATTTCAAATTCCCCACCGACATGATGTCACGAAGTTGGGCGGACAGGATGCTTTACGAAGCATGCAGACATTTTTAAAGAATGAAACTAATTTTTTGTAGCAATGGCAAGTGAAACCAGGAATAATTCCAATATTTTAAATAGCCGTTCATATTGCGCGACGATCTTAATTGAAAACATTGCAATGAATCAAAGTATATTAAACATTTGTCCAAATAATCTAACTAATAAACGAACAGCTATCATGTGTTAAAAAATTCCATTGAAAACATCAATCTTATATTTATTAAAAATCGTAAACATGAATAACAATCGATGTTTTCTGCCTTGTGAACTGGATCGTCTCGCAATCAGAAGCTCATTTTTCAAGTTAAAGATTGATAAGGTAGAGTAATAAAGAAGATGTATTTTTAATACAAACGTAACGATTCTCTGAAGAAAACTGAAGAGACCCGCGTAAATAAATGATCGAGTCCAAAATATCGGCAATCTCGTTTGGATGACGAATTAGCTCGCTTTTCTCTGTGAACGGGTTAATTTCCTTTCTTATGATCTCCAATGTCTTACTTTTTTTTTTTTTTCTTTTCGTTACAAGAAGGCTTGAGAAATCGACAAAGTGAGCTACGAGACATATTGGAATTTCGAAAAACTCGGTCCTGGGATTTTTCCCTTGCTTGGTTTTGCGAATCATGCGAACCAGCGTCACCAGCCTCCTGTTTCGGAACTGGGGCAACGGCGAAGATGTCGTCGTACGTGATTGAATATCGATTATGTGTCGAGACTTCTTCTGCCTGGTAGCGTGGTTAGCCAAGGACACACCATCGAGGACGAGCATCCGGAGGACTGACGAAAGAGAGGGATTCTGAACCGAACGATCCGTGAAACCCTTTTCTTTCAATGCTTCAGACACGGTTGCGTGCTTCTTCTCTCGCGAGCACGATGACTTCCGCTCCTTTTCGCAAGCTAACTTTTCTGATCGATCTATTGCTATCCATAAATTCTTGGCTGTCCTTTGGTGTCGTGAATAAAGAGAATTTGATCGATAGATTTTTATTGTTGTGTGATTTTTATTTGTTTGGGGGGATTAACAATTAACACTTTGAGTATTCTAATGCTATTTATTTTTTTTATAGAATATTTGTAGAATATTTGTAGAACATTTGTAGTTAACTAATTTTATTGCACGTTTTTCTCTACCGCGATTAATGATAACGGCATCGAGATGATTTGGTTCAAGTTTCGTATAAAAAAATCTTCAAGAATCGTTAACAATAACATTTAATAAATCCCTATTATCATTTCTCGTGAATATTAATTAAACAGACATTCTATTTCTCCAAATAATGGAAGAACTTTAAAGCTTCGAACAAATTTAACACACAGATACCTCTGTTCCATATCTCTGACACGAAATTCCGTCGAAACCATAGGGAGGCAACGAGGAATTATAACTGAAAAAGGGAAATCCGATCAGAGTGATTCACAGTCGTTAAACAAGAACGATTATAGGTTGTCCGAGGTAGAAGCGGCATTAATGAGAAATGAGTTCGGAGTTTGTTAAACTCCGTATTCCCTTCTGGTTCGTTCCTTCCTCCATCCCAAGGATACTCGTCACAATGGTCACGTACACGATAGAAAATTAAAACCCTGAGCATCGGTATCGAAACTTCAAAGTATCGATTCGTCTTTTGTTGAGAAATAAAGAACGCCTGGAGCCGTTCAATGCGCTTTGAATATTGCATCGACGACTCCGTCTTCTTCGTCGTATCACACGATCGAATTAACCCGACCTTAACGAGTCGATGCATTTTGGTAATTTCCTCGTAAAATTTTAAACATCCAGCAAATTCTGTACGAACGTAAATTGGATAATTTTTATACAAAGTACAATAAAACAAGGTTTATACGTTCAACCTTTCTAGACTGGGATTCCTTCTCTGTTCTCTGTCATTCTATTTCATATACAGGGAGTCTGTGGTATCCCTGGACTGTTATACACAGAAAAAAAAATTTTCATATAAAGATTGCATAGCACAAGAGGCAAAGAAATTTTTTTTAACTTTATTATTCAATAAGGTAGCAAGATCAAGTTGTTCTCTTTTTTAACGGAACTATACTACCTTCGTCCTATTCTTAACCTCTGAGAATAGTTTCAGCACGTTGGATGACTCAAGACCTTTTCCTTTAAACTTAGCCAGGTACTAATCAATTTTCACCTTGGAGCTCCGTCTAATAGATTCACGGTTCGTATCAGATCGCTGCCGGCCGTATTTTCCCGTCTCGGGCCGCAAGTCTAATGGCCGGTTAGTCGACGATCCCTTCGAGTTCTCAGGAACGTTCACGCCGGATCCCCGTGAGGATGGAAGTGAATTCGATTCCTCTGAGAATCCAGTTTCTGTCTGATGCCCTTTCTTTTCCGCTCGTTCAACTGGAGATTCAAATCTCGAGTCGATCGACTCGAGACCACTTTGGCGTCGATGGAGTCCCTAAACCGGTCGATTCACCTCTCCCACTTATCCGACCGGACGATACCATCGGAAAATAATCCCGTGGTTTCTTGGCTGGCACAGGCTTTCGCGGAGAACTGTCTTATTATACTCAACGACAGGGATTACCGTGACCGGTTCAAGGTCGCTCCATCGATCCCACTAGGAAGGATTTCTTGGAATTCCGTGGTTATCACTTTCGTTGAAGCCTGCTTGATCGTAATTATCGATGGACCTTCGGTTGAGTTAAATCGGGAAGGGTACGGTTTCTGTGCTTTTTGGACCGTTTTTTTCTATTGTTATATGGTTTCGTGGTTTTACGAGTTTTACGACACCGTGGTTGATCGAGAAGTTTGAAAAATTTTTTTTTCGCGTTAATAGAAAGCATTGACTCGGTGAATATCGTAATTTTGATAATTTTCCGAACGGATATAACAAAGATACCGTAAATCCTAATCAAACAGACCGAGGAACAAAATATGTGCCTTGTGATAACTTGGTAAAATAATAGGAACGTATTTTGAATAATATGTCGCGCCGAGCACACGTGTCACATATTTTTGAAGAAATTTTCTATCCGTACTCGATATTAATAAAATTATAATAGCATGAAAAATATTTGTGGTACGCTTTCAACATTCATGAACGTAATAAAAAATCGAAGCAAATCTCGGATTTTAGTTTCATATGATCGAATATGCTTCGCTTTTCGCTTAGAATCGATCGTTCAACCTCATGCCGTCCCGTATTTTTCCGGCATTGCAGTTTTTATAAGGACACGCTACACGCGATTTTTCTCTTTTCATTATCTCTTTCGCGCCATACGAGCCCGTTCGGAGGAGGCCGAGATAAAACACGATTCTGAGCGCATGGTGGAGGTAGGCGCAACTCCGAAGGAAAATATTGACCTTCCCGCGGAAGTTGTTTAGAAATCTCCGCAAATTATACCCGGAGCACCACCTGAAAGACGGCTGCGGCCTGTTTTCACAGTTGGCGGTGCTTTTGTTAAAAGTCGACCTCACGTTTGCCAGCGTCTAACTCGCGGAGGGGCGTGTGTGATGAATTTTTGACCTCGTTAACCCTTTAAAGCAGGAATTTTATTTGGAAAACCATCGGTCAACTCTGTGTAATTGTTTACAACAATCGCTTAATCGAAACGATGTATCTTCAATTCTACGAATGAAATAATTACAGAAAAATTATTTTTTCGAAGCACAAATTTTTCTGTTGCCTCGTAATAATTTTTACTTTAACGTATACAGAAATTCCCAGTTTTAAAATATTTTTTTCATTACAAAAATCATCGATGAAACGCTAAAAAAAAAATGGTTTTATATATTAAAACCTTATTACATTACCCAGAAACAATTTACACTCGAGGTATTTTAGCGTCTATTATACTTTTCACTGTCTGGTTAATTTATGCGAAACTACCATCCCCTCTTTACGTGGTTTGTACCGCGCTCTTGTTATTCATGCTCGAACAAAATCTCATCTCCCTTTCTCTCTTTTCCTCTTTAGTATTGTTTGCATAATACCGAGGCTAGGAGCCAGTTGCTTAATGATCCGGTCTCATCAACTTCCGTCTTTCGCTTTAATCTCGATTCCTCTCGTACAAAGGTCATCCTCGACGCTCTTAATCTGCATCCCCGTCTATCCACCTCCACGATTTCTTTTTCGCCCCGTAATCTCCCTGTCTTCCTCTGAGTCGCGAGCCATTTCAGCTCTTCGTATTTATCCCTCCGTTTAAGACGTTCCCTCCTCCTTTCTATTTTATCTGAATTTTCCGTCATTTAATCAGTCACTGTCTCAAAGGAGTTCACCGTTTAATTACAGCTATTGCGCGCCACTGTTTTACGTAAGTAATTATCGTCACGCGACTTGCTTTCCGCGAGGACAGTGAAGTACCAATAAAGGGTCTGGTAAAGCTAGTTGAGAAACGATAGTTTTTTAGTTATGTTCGAAGGAGATTAAACAATCGTGGAATTGTGTTTTCAACAGAAATATCAATTTTATTCCAGGTTCAATATTTTTTCGGTACTATCTTCCGATATTGCCCAATTATTCTGATTGACATTATTTATTATTATTTATTGTAGTTTTTAAGGACATCAATTTTGATGTAATAAACCCGGAAGAAAAGATAAAATGTAATGCCACGAGTTAATTAAATTCCAACAGAGATTCAACGCTTTCAAGTATCTCATTCGGTTGAAATAAAAATACTATTTTTTATTATTAATACTACAACTAAATATTATACTCTTATCTTAATTCATTGTACTTTACAGTTCATTCAAAATTTTCCTCATCTTTATCCTCTCTAAGTTATAATTTTCACTGTTCTCCTATAAGCGCGACTACTCCTTGTCTAACTAAATACACGCTCATACTACTTAGACGGTCTTCACATGCTCCGTTACTCGTAATTATTTGCTGACGAAGAAAAGCTATTTTACCACCGTAATGGGTCAATGGAAAACAGTATTTTGGTAAAAATTGTTAACGATTTATCGTGGTATGAATATGTTTATTATAGAAAAGAGTAGGTGATTTGTAAAATTGATCACATCTTTTTGGTTCATCAATAAAAATCGCTTTAGATTTCCAAAAATTCGCAACAATCGCGTTTGCTCGCGGAATGGTTACTGCATCGAGTTTCCGTATCGGCTTTTAGCCGTGTCCCTCAACGCTCCCTCCATCTTTATTCTTGCCAGGAACCTCGGTGCAACTTGTCGCTATTCATTTACCCTTTTTCCTCGTCTCTGGAGAGACGATCTTCCTCCTCCTTTCTCTTGCGGCAGACACTTTCAGCCTCTGGCTCCGGATCGGAGACGTTTTGAGAAAGTGCGAACGATTGGGACTGTCTCGTCCTTTACACCGTGAAAGGACAGCCGCGGCCTCGATACACTTAAGACGGGAAACAAAGGATCGCGACATTTTTTTTTTTTTTTTCTTTTTTCTTCTTCGCTCGAGAGAAACTGCGAGCGGACAATTACGATGATCGATACTGTCTTTCACGGGATCATTAAAATACTTTTTTGTTTGTCTTATTAAATTCGTTTTTGTCTCTCTTTAGAACATTTTTCTTTTGACGCGTCGAGGACCGAAGGGGGCACCGATGATCGATACTTTATTTGAAAATGGGTGTCATGGGTGATTGGGTTTGGCGGAATTGATTAATGCAATTGAATAAAATAAACAGTGATATTTGTGAAATTTTTAACAGTACCGCTGTTTCAATATGTATTTATAAAAAAATATTTGTATTGATTTAATTCCTTTAACTGGATAACAATTTTTCATGTTATTGGATAGAAGGGAATTGTTTCGGCTGTAGATGCTTGAGGATAAATATTTTTTAATTACCGATCAATTTTAATCGATTAGGTAGGTTTGTATAATGCTGTACTTGGTTTTTTTTTTTTTTTCACTAATGGTTCGATAAATGGTCACAAGAGAAACGCAGGGAGGTTGTCTTAAATTTCCCAGTGTCTTATGCGAAATTCAGCCCTAGTAATCCACCATTTCTCCGTAGTTCCGTAATCAGGTGAAGTAGGGCGCTATAATTGCAGACGCAATTTGTTTCGAGCGTCGATGCACGACTGCTTGAAAGTAGCTCAAGGATCATCGTCTCCTCTCCGCCTCTTCTGTTCCGCCTCCGTGAATGTCAGGAAAACCGAGAGAGGGAGAGAGAGAGAGAGAGAAAGAGAAGTAAATGCCTCTGGAGTGAAATGCTGTCGAAATAAACGGCTAGTCTCGATCGGTCAGTATTCGTGGCTAGACAGTTTCACGACTCTAGTTAACGACGATTGTTCTCCCCCTTTATCGATTTATTGGACCTTGAAAATTGTCACCGGTCACTTTCAGCAATACATTTATATGAAAGTAAAAAATAAATTTGTTCCAACTTGTATATTTTATTAAATAAAAATTCACAATTTAAGATCGGCGAATATTTTTCTAGCCACAATTATTCGTTTCTAAAGACCTTTTCATTAATTCTAATTTTTCCAGGCGTTCTGTTAGTAAGCTTTGTTGTTAACTGAAAAATAATTCTTATCTTTGTATTTAATTACTGAAAAAAAAAAAATCATGCTAGGGCTAGTAATTTGGTTCATTACCACGAGTTCAACGCTTTGTTCACAAAATATTACCAGCTACGCGATATTCCATAAATTTATATCTTTTTTCTCTCTAATTCCATCACGAAAGTTTTTTTTTTTTTTCATTTATTTATACACTTTTCCATCATCGATTCGACAATTCCATTTTCCTCGTGATAAAAGTACCTTCTACTACAAATAAACCTTCCTCTGGAGTGTACATCAAGCTCCTCCGAGCAGCGAGACGGCGACACACAAGAAACTAAATAATGCACGCAACGTTTCCGAACTGATGAGTGCCGCCCTTCGTAATTCCATCGCTCGAGATCGGTCTGGAACCGTGAACGTCGATATTCCGTTCAAAATACACGCTTATATGTACAACTCCATGATCCAAAGGATCGAAGCTTCCAGTACTGTCTGCTGGAATCGGAAACGTCGTTAATCAGCGAAAAATGTATAAAGTTCGGAAGCAAATAAAGTAACCAAGGAAACGTCCCGGCGTGGAAAATTACTTCCACGATGATGACGAGGTGGTGAGGAGGAGGAGGAGGAACAGAAAGAAAGTATAAGACGAAGTGTCGACGGGACTCCGAGAAACGGGTGGAAATAAGAAATGTCATTAAAGTTTCCCAGGAGCCCATGTGTCGATTCTTTTCCTATCACGGTTCCACCCTTCGAGTTCTCCACTTTTTCTTTTTCCTCTTTGCTTCTTTGATTATTCCTCATTTTCATCGATCACCATGGTTCCTATTTATATTGGAAATTTTGGCGAAGAGGAGATATCCACGGCAACCAAACCACGACAACTGTACATTTGTTTATTTTCTTCTTTCTTTTCTTTGTCCGGTTTATTTAGTTTCCTCGGTTTTTTTCACGTCTCGTATTCCTCGATCACGGAGGTTCTAATTGCGAGTTCTTGATTGGTTATTGACAAAATGGAGAATGTGCGGAGATATTTTCTTTCTTATTTTTTTCCTTTGTTTGTTTTCGGTTACTAAGGAAGAGAGTGGATATTTAACATGGAGCGTTAAATATTGTCGAAGGTTGGTAATAATTGATTATTAAAATTGGTTCTCAGAGGGTATTCTAGTTTCAAAATTTCCACAGAATAAGATCAGCAAAGTATATTTCTTGTCGCAATAAATTCTATCGATTTCCATAATTCGTATAAAAAATGATAACCAATTGCATTTACAAAGACGTAAAATTTCGCGGATAGAAATTTCTAGCCGAATAAAATCAACAGGGCACGTTCTTTGTCGTATTACATATAATATAATAAATTCGGCCAACATCTAAAATTCATACCCAGAATTAAGATAACCCGCTGTACCTACAAACTACGCTAAAAATTCTCCCACAAACTACCCTTATCGCGTGTCGTGTGACACATCTTTATCACCGCGGCGCATTATCACACGTTCCCCCATAAACAGGAAACCAGAATACGCGAAATGAAATTTCTCGCCGTCACATTTGCGAATCACGCGCGAAACGTCGACGACATCGGTCGACAGAAAGATTGGCAGTGATTTGATTTAGACTCGTTTTTTTTTTTTTCTTTTCTTTCGTTCACCTGCCGTTTCGCTGGCGCCTGCAATAATTTCCCTTATCCGGCGACGTAAGTCCGCTGATAGGATTCCGTAGACCGTGCATACCCCATAGAAATACGTTCCACCGTCGTAATACGATACGCAGCCATGAATAATAATGTTTACCCGTGAACGTTTCGACAGGTAGCGACGATAGCGGCCATCGGAAGAGTACAGGCGATCTCGATCGTCGATCTACCATGAAAGTTAGCGAATTTTGTTTCTGCAGAATGTTATCCGCTCGTCCATGGGGGATTTAATTAGTTTTCGACGGTTTCCCGGTCTTGGCATTAATTAAATTCACTTCTCCTTCGACGCCGGTTTTATCGCTTTGGGGGTTGAATAGGTGAGACCGGGTTACTCGAATTTATTTTAATTGTTGCGAAGTAAAAGGAGAGGATGACTTCCGAAATAAATATTAAACATAACGATCAACATTTGAGGAGCAAAATATTTATGTATCGAACATGCGTAGGCTTCTCCAATTCGTTAAGCTTAAGGAAAGATAAATTTTTATGGAGAGCGGATAATTAAAAGGAGTTGCGATTGTACTATTTGTAAACATCAAGGAGATATTTAAGAATTTGCTTGAGATAAAAATGCAAGAATCGTTCGTTAAAGTAAATCGTGTTTGTAGATATTTCTGTTATTCGTATATATATATTTTGTAGTTTACGTACTTCTGTTTTCTCACGTTTCTCCCTTGTTTTACAACAACCACCGATCAGCAGCCCTTCCGAGGGAGGTCTTTGAAGGTGGTCCCGCCGTGAATTCCATCGCTGAGCGCGACCTAATTGCTCCGAACTACCTTTTGCGCAATCGAATTTCCGCCGATTCTGCTGGCCACGTATCGATTTCCCGTTCATTGGCCACCACGATTAATTTCGCCCGAGCGGCAACTCACTCGTGGTATGATAATTAAAATTTGTTGTCGATTCACAGTACCATGGACAAGGTATAAGAGTAAACAACTAATCCGATGTACTTTCGTGGCTCGAATTCCTGGCACTCTAGAGCCCCATTACCATTTTCGTGTCACTCATAATGTTACCAACAGAAAATAGAAACACACATTAACAGTACCTCGATGGGAGCTGCTATTAAATCCAAGTTAAAAAAAATAAAGTATTTGTACGTTATTAAAAAAAGAAAAGAAAATGAAACTATTCAATCATTACACTGGTAAAGAATATATTGATTGTATAAAAATAGATGTCTACGGTTTGAAACCTAACCAACGCCATATTGAAGATCAGAAGCAAGTAGAATTGAAGAAACGCATAACCGAGATCGCAGCCAATTAGCTCATATTATTTTCTATATAATTAATAATTGTATCACAGATTCAGTGAAGCGATTAGTAATTATATGACAAATAACATCGATTTCCCGGGTCTCACCGCGTGGAGGTTGCTGCGTATGGAGACCCACCCTAACCGCGTCCCATCCACCCTCGTTTTAAGCAAATATGCAATTTTCTCCTTCTGATGTATTTATATAGCGTTTTATTAATTCTCGAGAATACCTGCGAAAATCAAAGCTCGTTTCGTGATACGCTACAGCGCGGTTTTCGCGTATGAACTTGCGTCGAGAGTTGTTTGTGTTTATAGCTCGCGCTTCTTCGATGTATCGGTGAAGTTATTGGACTGTAATAGCTGACTCTGCGAAAGTAATCGCGACCGACGTGAAATAAAATATGCGTCATTCCAATTTCTTGTTAATAAGTAATAAAATTGAAAAAAAAATTTATATGCTACTTTAAATTATTGCTATGAAATTATTATGGATTCTGCTTTAAAATATCGATTTGAATAATGACACGATCAACTGGATCATTTTAGAACATAGAAACGTATTTTATATTTTGTAATATACATTTTATAATTATTTAATATTTCCAAAGGAAAGAACGTTTAATCTGTTTCTGTCTCGTCTTAATATTTTCAATGAAGATTTAAATTATTGCTTCGATTGTGTTACGGTATCATTGTAAAAGCATCAATCGTATATCACGTATTACCGATGATTCAATAAAACAAGAATAAAAATGCATACCATACATTAATCTTCCATAGAATAAACTCAACATCACTAGCCATTGTTTATACTTCCGTCTTATTGTTAGGTTGTCAATAGAACAAACTATCTGTAACAAATAAAAATCACAAACTTCAAACAAATCTGTCCAAATAAAGCTCAACAGTAATTCCAAACCCAATCCAAACTGCGTTACGAACTCAATATCTGATCCATGAACTCAAAATATTAAACGATGACTAACGATCAACAATTTAAAATTAAATAACGTTTATAAATTGTATTATTATATATTTTATTCTGGTAAAATTAATTCAAGTAAAAGGTAAAAGATATATATCGTAGAAAATTTTCTTCCAATTATACGTACGATTATTAACAATAAATTATTGTAGCACCTCAAATATATTCTCGAGAACTTTTTTTTATCCAGACACTAAAATATAATAATTAACTTTTATTTACATTTATATCAATTTATATTATATTAATTAAATTAAGAAAATGTATAAATTATTAAATCAAATATATACCCAATATATATCAAAGTTTAGACAAAATATCGTTCGTAAAAATATTCTCGAGAACTTTGTTTTATCCAGACGCTAAAATATAATAATTAACTTTTATTTATATTTATACTAATTTATATTATATTAATTAAATTAAGAAAATGTATAAATTATTAAATCAAATATATACCCAATATATACCAAAGTTTAGACAAAATATGGTTCGTAAAAATTCCAAGACTTTATAGCGTGCTTAAAGTTTAAAAAAAGCTAGGATGAACGTACAATTTTTGTAACACTGTAAAATATTCGAAAATGTGAAGTTATAGCGAACGAAAAATACCAGAGACCACGAAAGGGGTAAAAGTAACGAGAAAAGGGCAAAAGTGGTGGTAAACAGGAAGGTTGGAAGGAAACAGAACGACAAAGAGGGAGAGAGTGAGAAACATGCTGGAACGAGGGATAAGCGAATGGCAATTCCGTTTCGTTAAGCAATTCCGACGCGTTTCGTCCGATAACGTCCGGCTATGGGGTTCTCTCATAACAAATGAATTTATTCGTGCGAGAGTTTACGCGGCCGAGCCGACCGCGGGGATAATTTACAAGGAACGGGTCGGGGCCACGCGCGTAGATACCGGAACACGCCGACTCCGCTGCGTTTCCGCCGTTTTCTAACCGGCGGGACGCGGCTTTGTTTGGCCGTTTTAAAAGGCACCGCCAAGTCGTGGCGATTTTTCACTTTTAATCTCGGCCAACTCCCACTCTCCATGGCCAGGCTCAACAGTTCGTTCCAACGTTTCTTTCTTCTTTTTTTATTTTTTTTTCTGCTCACGTGAGCTTTTTTCTTTTTTCTTTTTGTTCCCAAGAGGATGATCTCTCTTTGTTTGTTATTTCATTTGATAGAATTTTTGCGCGCCCAGAAAATGCTTTTTTACGATCAGTTTTGAACTCTTGCGACTTTTTGTATCCAATTTTTGCTCGAGTATACGCGCGGTGTAGTAAGTTCGATGGGATACCGATACCTTTAACCCTTTGCACTCGTGAACTTTTTTAAGTTTCAAAGGACTACTGTGAAAATTTAGTGTTTTCTTTTTTTTCATTTCGGAAAGGGAAATAGAAAATTATAAGTGTTTCCAATTTTTTATTTATTTGGTTAATTTAGNTTCACGTAAAATCTAAACAATTTTCATCATCCGAGTCCAGAAATATTTCCTCTTCGTTCAAACTGGCGGCAAAATCTTTCACCGCCAACTGTCAAAGCGATAGCAAACAGGACACACCGGTAACCCTTCTCAGAGGGATCGTGGGAACGTTGATTTGCTCGGCGAGACTTGACCGATGCAACTGATAACCCGCTTTCCATCCACCAAGTTTCACGCCTGGCCAAACTTCCTTTTCCGCGTAGGAAGTTCAACGACCTCGTCGGGGTCGCTATTGGGCGACAATGAGCCTAAGGTAACCACCATCGTCCCCGTTGCTGTTGTTGCTGCTTCAGTTGGATGATGTTGGATGGATCTGACCTAGGTTTCCGGCACTGCATCGTCACTTCTCCAACCAGGAATCTACCTTTGAAGGGGAGCTACTAGTCTGACTGCATAATGAGTCTTTGCTTAAGTACTTATGCGTCACCGACATCCTTCCACGAAATTTGGTTAGGATGGTATTCTCGTCAGGTTTGAAGATTTTGATTGAAGATGTTTGCAAGATGTGGACGCAAAAGGTGGTGTTAATTATTGTAATAGGTGAGGTAGGTTTAGGAAATTTTTTAACAGATATACGAAAGATTGATTATCGTGTTAGACGATAATGGGTGAAGGAATATTTTAGAATCGAAGAAGAATTATATTAATTATTTTTTCTAAATTGTTTTTTTATATTAAATGTGTTCCACACTAAGGTTCTTCGTTAATATTTTTATGCTCGAAGATATTTTGTAATTATACAGAGAATTATAGGGTTCGAAGAGAAAATCGTCTGCACTGTTTGCGTTCTTTCATCCCTTCAGGAGGCCACCGGTTTTCCGTGTATCCTGATCNTACCAATGCTCCGCATATTATTATAATCCTTCGTTCTGGAATATAAAATTTTAACGCAAAGGTATTTGTCCGAATGGTTTAAATTATTAACCGTGGTTAAGTTTAATCTTGCTGTGGAAAAACATGCTTTTGTTTGAACTTAAAAATATCGTTTCCGTTTGAGCGAGGTTAAAAAAAGATCGGATAGTCTGTGGTAATTTTAAATTAAGGAATTAAGAAGAAGCTGTTTGCAAAATAATTATCCAACACGTATAGAAAATTTTAACTATGATTGAATTACAATAAAAAGCAGCAAGAGTCACCGGACGAAGAGCTGAATGTATATTTTACCGTATAATAAATAGAGTTTACAGTTTATAATTATTATCACTCACGACAATGCTCGTTTCATTTTACGAAACAAAAGTGCCTCTGCGGCGTATGAACAGCATTGTGTACGCATGGAGCTTTAAATGGAAAACGTCGGCGACCAGCGTCATCCGGTGTTAATACTTCTCTCGGTGAGCAGGAAAAACAAGATTGTAAAGTGTGCATTCAGCGTGTAACGCGTGTGCAGCCTTTAAAAGGCGTGCACTTTAGACTAGTAAGTAAACATCGCGTTTCGTTAATCTCGTGTAACAGAAATTTGCAAATGGTACCGTGAAATATCCTGAAATTCCTGATAGAAATGTTAAATCAGATGCGTGGTCTTGTTTATGATGGTTCAATGATTTCAAGCTAAGACAATAATTTTGTTTATCGATTTGGAATATGTGCAAGGATTTAGTCATACATTTTTCAGGATATATTATAATAACGCGAGCGATCTAAGCTGAGCCACAAACATCTTTTTGATTTAATCTCCGTCCATTCCTTTCTCCTCGAATAAATGGTGACGATGTCGTTAAAAGATAATTACCTGTCCATCAAATGCTTCGTCGTAATTAATAGCCCAGGCGTGAAAATGGTACTGTGATATTCGGTGTAAAATCTTCACTGAACCTGTTCGTGGTAATTATCGTGCCATGACTACTAATATTTCATATTTTTAAGTCCTCTTTATCATATAGAGGGATAGTCGAATTGTCTTGCTGGTAAAAGTGACCGAGTCTATATTTACGAATTTTTAATAAATCTTTTGGAAAGCTTCTGAAAAATACATAAAATTTTCCTCGTGTGGACTTTTATTTTATTATGAGAAAAAATTTTAAAACTCATTTCATCCATTACACATGTCTATTTCTATTTTATATAGATTTTACAATGGTACCAATGATATAGATTACAAAATATTTTTCAAAGATCTCGCTTCAAATCTCCCAAAGTAAAACGTATTCTCTTCGCGAATAAATTTTCTCAAATCAAAACAGAAGATCAACACTCAACTCTTCCCTAAGTAACTAAAAGTTTCAAGAAATTCTCCATCCTCTTCAACAACAACCCTCTCAATCACTTTCCAACAATATTTCCAAACCCTCCACTCATCAACCCCTTGAAAAAAAAACAAAAAAAAACAAAAAAAACAAAAAAAAAACAAAACCCCCAGGTCATATTTCGCGGTGACACGGCACGAACGTCGAGGTGACGGGAAAAAGCGCTAATAGTACACGAAAACTCGAGTCGTGGGTGGAAAAATAAGGATAGTGGGGCGTTAGGTTGAACGGAGGGATGGGGAGGACAGGAAAAAGGCAACATTAAGAGGCGCTGAGCTGGCGACACGGCAATCTCAGGAACTGGCAGGAAAAAATCCGTCCTCCCCGACGCGCGGTCCGCTTTCAAAAAAAGAACTCGCTAAAAGGTCGTTAAGGTTAATGCGCCGCGAGAAGGCGGAGTGGCTTCTGAAAGCGCTGGCTCGCTTGTCTGCGCTTCATTTCGGCGGCTAAACCCCGGAGGAGGGGCGTGTTTCACCTGACAACCTCTCGACACCATCGAGAGATCTCGTCTCTGTTATGCTCGTTCGATTCGAGCTGTGCACGCAGCTTTACGAACAACGAAATAGTCCGGGAGAGATATACTAGATGGATCCCAGGCGTTGGGGAGTATTAAGGGTTTAGAGGCTTCGAGTTTCGAGGGGGGAATGTCTCTTGACTTGTACGTGGATTTCGTTGGTCGCTGAGATACCGGCAGACTTGTGGATTTTTGCGCGAGGATGGAAAAAGTTTCAAGATTTCTTAGCTGCACGTTGGGATTGCGTCTTTTTTTTTTTTTCAAGCATGGGGTTGAGTGTTTAGATACTTGAAGAGAAATAGGGTTGATAATACAGGAAATGTAACTTGGATCTTGGTATTAGAATATTGAAGCGCAAGTTTGTTCTCGAAACGAGGAGAGGGAAGAGAAAATTCTTCCTCCACTTGTTCGTTCCGACATTGCGAAGGTGTCTGAAGTTTCACGACTACGCAGGGGGAAAGGGATTGCGAAGTCAGGGTGCAAGTGAAGACGGATCGTTTGTAGTCAGACATGCTACCGTTCTCTGTAATTTCTATTCTTTGAATTCTTTTGACAATTCCATTTTATATTTTTACTTTAACCCAGCGGGACTTGATACCTTTCCAACGATAACTTAAAAAGGAGGAAAAAAGAAAAATAAAGAAAGATCGCCTGGACGATTATCGATGAATTAACCATTCGTATCGATGGCAACGAATACGCGTACAAATCGCAATGGCCACAGAGTTAAGCTCCATTCATCCGTCGTTGAACGCCCCCCGTTCCCAGCTCCTTCTCTCCCAAGCTACGTGAGATCCGGCGTCACCGCAGGGCTTAAACGGCTTTAAGGATTTCTCTGAAGGCGCGAAACGTGCCCTCGTCGCCCCGCGATTCTCTCTTTTTATATGCAATGGAAATTCTCCAACCGTTCTGTTAACTCCGTTCAACCGCTACGTGATAATAAAATTTGTCCGCAGAGATACATAAATAGCTGTTGCTCGAGAGGCGGAAACGTGGGGGTAAAGACGATAACAGGGTTGAACAGATTGTATCGATTTCTTTGTGGGTGGTTCATTTACTCGTGAACGTCATTTTAGAGAGAAATTTGAGATTATTGCGCGATTTAAATTTTTCCGACCATCAAAGCAGAGGTATATATATATATTTTTATATACGTTGAAAAATCTGAATTCTACTTTAGAAGCTTTTCAGCTTATAAATATAAATTTTCTTTTAATAAAATTCGCAAGAAGACTTTTCTTCTGAAATCACTGAACTTAATATCCTTAAAAACCACAAAATACAATACAAGCTGAAATGGCTAATAACAATATTTATCAAAGAATACAAATAACGTGCACTTGTTTATCGTACCAGAAACCCATGGAATAGTCCACGGAGAAGCCATTGTTTCGCTGCAGATACATTCTAATCTGCTACGTCGCCGTCGTCGAGTAAAAGCCTTTCGCGCCTCTTCATACTAAGATATTACAACGTGCAAAGAGGACGATGGGGTGAATGCAGGATCGTCCCATCCATACCGTCGCCATGATATATCATAAGTTCCATTATCCGGCCCGTGTTACATTATCGTGGCACGTTTCGGTTTAAAGGCATCCCTCAGGTGGAATAGCCGTTGCCTTTCTTGCCCCTTTCTGTGTACGACGTCGTGTAAATTCAATTTAACTGCTTCGAAGGGTAGAAGACGTGTCGAGACTCTTCAACGCCCCTCTTTATTTTTTTTTTTTTTTTTTTTTTT
>SMSQ01025685.1:33675-50675 GCA_019453375.1 Ctenoplectra terminalis | reverse complement strand
GGGCCTTTTCCGCGCCTTTTTTTTTTTTTTTTTTTTTTTTTTTTTTTACTTCTTTTCGTTCGACCGACTTAACGGGGTAATTATGTACCGTCTATTTGGAGCGGCGGCGGAAACTACCATGGTGTATTTCTCGGGCAGAATTTTATGGTGGATTTTCTACGGAAAATTTAGAAGCTCGTTACAGCTTCACTGAGATTCACTGTAGGATTTATTTCCTTTTTCGAAGAGTATTCTAGAGGGAACTATCCACGGAAATTCAAATACTGCAATTCTTTCTATCTCCAGTCGAATGGTAGCTATCTCTTGATATAGAAATTATATTTATAATTTGTATCTTTAGAATTGAAATAATTTCGGAACCAGACGAGGACGAATTCGAGGCGAAAATAAAGATTTTTATTCATATTAAAATTGCCTTTTCTATATTTTAATCTGTTACGATTCTCGTAGCAATTTAGATAATTCCAAAGGATGACGAGAGCTGAATCTAATATTAAAATATGACTTATTCCTTTAAGTTTTCAAGATTATCCGTTTCTATTTTTGATTCCTGATAACTCCAGAAAATATATTTAGAGTTCAACATACAGGAGCAAATTGAATCGATTCGTCCCGAGCCACCCGTTATGATAACAGCTATGTGAATATTAAACATATCCAGAATGTTTGCAGCAGCCACGGGCGGAGAGGGGAACAGCAGTGCAGTGACTTTGTATTAGAGGTCTTCCAATATGGGACCATCTCCTGACCCTCAACCCCTGTCTCGTTCAACCCCCCTTTTTCCATGGTATCGACCCCTTTCCACCGAGTCCTCGCGTCATACCGCGCGGTGTTATGGTATTATGAGCTTAGAAATATCATAATATCGGCGACGTGTTTTCCGGGATATTGAATTTTGAACAGGAGGAAATCGGACGAGAAGTCGAGCTCGATTCTTGGCGAGAAATTTCGCGTCGAATCGGTTTTGAAACGCTAATGTGCTTAAGACATGAAATATTTATACAGATTATGAAGCTGTAGACACGAAGCTTCGTATTCGGGGATGAACTCGACTGTGTGAATTTCTATTAAATTGAACGATAATACAATTGTACGTCGAATTTTAGCTACAACAATAATATTTTAAATAAGTATAAAATTATTAATCAGAATTGTATAATTTGCAATTATGAATGTATAATAGCGATCATCTAAATATGGACTGGTTCA
The DNA here is from genome assembly GCA_019453375.1 of Ctenoplectra terminalis. NCBI lineage: Eukaryota > Metazoa > Arthropoda > Insecta > Hymenoptera > Apidae > Ctenoplectra > Ctenoplectra terminalis. Next base: position 49,466 of record SMSQ01025685.1, on the reverse strand, counting down.
AGCATTGATTCCTGTTTAATGCTTCGCCTTAGCAAAAATAAAGTGAAATTATGATTTATAAATAGAAGAATTTGTGAAGCGGAGACGGATACCGTGTTGTGTAATTATATCTAAAAAATTTTCAACAGGTCTGACAATAAATCCTGAAATGAAAGCACCGTCTCCTCTATTGATTAACTAAATAATATTTCTATTCTAATACAAATCTATTAACTACCATCATCACAGCGTATCGAGGCAAACACGCCATATTTCCTTACAGAATTAAGCTTCGAATATTACATTTTTATCAAAAATTTTTCCACAAAGAAGCTCGTATACCATCCCGTCGAACCACCGAACAAAAACTCAATACAGCGACATTCTTTTCCTCTTAAAAAACAAGTAACTCGTACACACCCGGAACATCCCCCAGAGTATCCGTTAAACTGAGAATTATCGAGAAATCGTTGAGCCATCGTCTTTCAACGGCTCCATCCGAGCAGCGACATAATCTCGCCTCATTTCGTGTCAATATAAGGCGAAACTTCGATGGACCGTTTCCCCCCTGGGAGGCTGTATCACCGCCATTCCAAGACTTTTTAATTGCGAATCTTCCCCAAGAAATATCGTAACTGTCGTTCAGGGAGGGGCCGCGATAAAATTCCATGTTCTAGCACGAACGAAAAGAATCCACGAACAATTTTCCCAGTCCCCACCTGCTACAACTTGTCCGCGAAAATTCAAGAAGATATTCCGCGTCCAGTTTCGCTCATCAGCTTTTCTCTTCCCTTTTTGCTTCGATGGAAGGCGGTCGTCTTTGAGGAACGGAGAAAAGTTGCAAAAAGTTGGAAAGCTTTCATCTTTTTTTTTCTTCTCTTTTTTTTTTCCTTTTTTTCCTCCTTCCTCGTCTGCATGAGCCATCCGCGTCGCAATCGCGGAATCGTCCGGATCAACTTTATATAAAGTTCACCCCAGGAGCCGCGTGTAAATCAAAGGATGCAATTAATCGGAGCCTGATTGCAATACTTCGCGGACTTTCAATATCCAATTTCTAGCCGGCAAAGGACCGCGATGGCGGCCACCTCTGTGAGTTATCCAACTCTTTTTCGAGCTCCACAGCGAGCCTCCGCGTTATCTCCTTGCCGGACACCGACTCGTCTCTCCTTTGTGCCACCCCTTGGGCTCTATCAACTTCTCGTCAAGTCAATTTCCAGACGACGGATTGAAAAATTGTTTTCGTTTTTGGCCACGATTGCCGGGCCGTTTGAGGATTTGCTTAACGCTTCCGTTGGGCTTCTGTTGCTTTGCCCGTGGATCATGGGGGTGTGTTTGATAGATTAGTACGCGGCGAATTGGAGGAAAAAGAAGAATTTTTTATCGGAGACAGGCTCAGAGATATAGAAATATTCAGATATAAAAATGAAGTACGTGAAAGTTTACTCAGATTGTCAATGATTATTATCGAGATAATTCTTGTAAATTAAGTAAGGGATGCACGAGTCAACGAAATTAAAATAATTCTTTTAATGAAAAAAATATTATGGATCCTATACAGAATACAGAGACTAAGAATTAAAATTTATTAAGAAAGTTTGGCAGAACCGAGTATTTAAAAAAATGTTTACAACCTACCAAGAGCGTATCGATTAGTTTCTATATTTTTTTAACCATTAAAATATCTGTCCTATTCAAAACTTAAGACTCCTAAAATAATCCGTCCTAATTCTATTTAAGGCTTTTAATGATCAAAATTCCTATATTTTAACATGAATGGTGACCCAAAAAAGGTCTCAATTATTCAGCTCAAAGAATGTTCCTTACCATAAAGAATTTATTAAGTATATACCATGCCCGATCATTCCCAGTTTACTTCCTCCGAAGAACAGTGCGTGACAGACGAACGATCAAGACGAGGTTAAAAAGAAAATTCGCGAAAAAGAAGGGACGCGGAACGTTATGCAAGAAAGATAATTCCCTCTGATCGTAGGAAGGATACCCGGCTTCCGGGATCCATGGAAAAAAAACCCGACCGGAGATTTCCAGCCGGCGAACCGTGGCCAAGGAACCGAGCCTAATGGGAAGTGGAAGCTTAATTACAGGTTCAGGCGGATATTAAGGGTATGCACGGCAGCTCAGTATAAACGTTGCAGCTGTCGTGTGTGTCTATCGGCCAAAATTGACTTCGATACGAGCCAGCACAGCGAAAGGGCCGCGGATAATGCGACAGACAGAGACGGGGTGAAAATCGACGAAAATAGGAGGAGAACGATAGGTTTGAAGAGGGTAACGTGAATAGATTGACGGATAAGTACTCGAGGAAAAAAGCTGAGTAGCATCTGAGCGACGAAGAGAGAGGTGTGTGAAGTATGGGAGAAAAAGAGAGGCGAAAAGGGGTTGTTTTCACCTCTTAAAATCAACCGACGCGTGCGTTGCAGAAACATTAAATGGTCGTAACTCAAGCTCGTTGGCAGCTCCAGAATAAACCAATTAGGGTGCTGCACAGTGGCGGATATTAAGATTCAACCTGGATACACGAGACACCGATATCATCATCGTCTTTCTCCGCCTCGCGAATCAATGGGTCCACGGTGTGTCATTTTATATGTACGTGCCTTTTGTCATACGTGGCGCAAACGAAACAGGTTCGCACATACACGAAGGTGTACAGAGACACGCAAACAGGGACTCAGCAAACATTATTGCGATATTGGACACATAGTGGCACGGGCGCGGTAAGTAAACCTCTTTAGTACAAAGCAAATGGGAACTCTGATTCAACACGAACGGTAGTCAGGAGGGACCTCTCTGCTTCCGACTGTGATGCATCGCGGTGCCAATTTTAGGGTCGTTCGGTGGACACGATGATTAGGGTGTTTAGAAGCTTGTTTTCCGATGGTTGTTTCTTTTTTTATTTTTCTTCTTCTTTTGGAGGGTGAAGAATTATGAACGTACGGGTTGGATATATCTTTTTAATTTGAGAATGTTGGAATTTATATTGTGACGTTCCATGAATGAATATGACGTTCCTCGAGTAGAATTAGTGTAAAAGAGCTGTGGCTCTTGTATATTTTTATATTTTTCACGTGTCGTTGATTGAAGTTCGCTTTACGATAACTGTTATTCTTTTATCGAGGTCAATCAAGAGTCTAGTGATGTCTGACTGATTAAAAATAATTGATAATTTTTTTAATGGAATTTAAATTATTCAGAAGTATTTCAAAATGATTGCAATCTAGAATGGTACTGCTGTAATTATAAAAGACTAGCAATCAATGTGTCGTAACAGCCTAAAAATCAGTGACGACCTCTTAAACGCTTCAACCAAAATAAGATAATTTTCAAACCATTTTGCTCCTCTAGATATCATCAATTACCCCTCAATGATGTTCTATGAATATCAAACACCTTTACAACAATGACATGAAATTTACACAACCCTATAATCAATGTTTTCGAATCTTTGCCCTGTGACCCAGTTTCTCCTTAATCCAAGGCAGTAACGAAGACATTAGCGTCTTGAAAGTCGCCAGTAATGACTTCTAGCTTGTCGATCTGCAATACAAATCAGCTCATCAGCATCGTCATCATCATTTAAGATCCCTCTGCAGGGAACTTTGCTCGATTTTGTCGATCAGGCTGCTTGCATGAATGCCAATGGCAAAACCGATCGTGTCGGTCACGCGAAAAGCTCTTCGTCCATTACGCTAACGCGAATCCGAGTTGAGAAGCAAAGCACGGTATCCGTTTTATTCTGGATGCAAGAAGATGGAAGCATAATCGTTCCTCATGCGATCATATGTTCCTCCCCCCCTTGCGAACTTCGTTTGAAATTCTATGCATTCGGGAAAGGGGATGAATATTCACGCGGAGCTCGAAGACGCAGTGCTCCGCTCCGCTCGTCTGCTTGTAAAAGTACGTACTAATTAATGGTAAATACCGGCGATGCGGCAGGAAATCTGATGAGATTCTTATTTTCATAACGAGGGTCTCCCGCTCTTCTCCCTTTGGATGGAATAATTTTGAATTTTTCTGAATTCTCGATGAATTTTTCGGAACTAATGTCGGGCATGGTACTCTTCTGGCGGAGAATCGAATAATTTTGATTTTTAATATTTTTAAAACATGGATCTGCCATTTTATTTTCTTTGGAGGAATAATGTAGAATTTTTTAGAATTGTTGGCTTTAGTATTCTTTCGACCTAGACTCGAATAATTTTGATTTCAAATATTTGTATAATTCGGTTTTCCCATTCTTTTTCCTTTGGAGGAACAATGTAGAATTTTTCAAATCTCTCGATGAATTTTTAGGAAGTTTGGTACAGCATTCCTTTGACGAGGAGTACAATTATTTTTATTCCAAATGTTTGTAGCGTATCTTGTTTAAAATGTAAAAAGTAGTGTTTTCAAAATAGAAATTGTTATACGTAATATTTCTATTCATTATGCGTGCAATGCCCTTTAGAGATATAAATTATTAAATTTTAAAAAGCTTGAAGGTAATGTTAATAAATCTTGATTACAGAAGGCTGTCGCGTCTTATGATCTATAAATTTCGATGTTGTATGATATAATTTCTCCATCACGTTGCTGCTATATTAATGTCAATTTAGACGCTCGTTATATCTATTCTTTTTTTTTTTTCTAGACTCCATTTTATTTGTCGTAAATAGCGAGGATATGATGCTGTAACGTCGTTGCGGAAATTGTGTATGAAACGATGATGCCGTTATAGAAGTTTTATCGGATAATATTATTTAGTGTTTTATACAGATTTTTATCTCGTGTCTCGGGTATATTATCGATTATGTAGTTTCGTCGTTTAATGTTCTTTGATTAAAGGTTATACTCATTGCGATAAATTAATATAAATCGTTCTATAACTTGTGCAATCTTTGCAAATAGACTATTATATTACAGACTGATAAAAATGTGACTAGCGCGAAGAAAATCAAGAATTTAAATCATAATCACAAGTTACTTTGTTCGAATAGGGATTGCAATGGCAGTAATGCGAAAGACGACAGGGAAAATAGATCTCAGAGGCGTCAGGATATAAGAATGCAGACACGGATAAAAATTACGGATCCGAGTCATATATTCGCTGTGAAGATGGTCTGCCACTGACTTCTGCTAAGCTTGCCAACACCTTTCATATATAATAGCCCTATAAGTCTGCTGGCTCTACATGAAACATTTACGAATCGGCTGCATGTGTGCATGTGCCTCTAGAAAACACGACTGTCTTACTGTCATCCGCAGACAGCGTTTGCTAAGTAACTAATGATATCCTTGGAATTTAAACAGGCTAACACGATTTAAAGTATAATTGCGAAGGAAAAATCTGTGTCAAGTGGTTTTCGTAAGAAAAAAAAAAAAAAAAAGAAATCTCCACTTCTATATTTTCACTCTTTTCCGGCTAAAAAAAAATATAACGCACTCCACCCGATGATTCTTAATCATTTTTGGTATTTAATTCGATGATAAAAAAAAATTGATATAATAAAATTATAACTTTAGCCAGTACTACGTATCTCTCACTTTCGATCGATTTTACGTACACGAGAGATATCCCCCTCGGTCTTGAAAATTCTTGGCGAAGTCTTTAACGGAAACACACCCCGTACGAACTAAAACTTCCCGACCGCCTTAAAAGGAATCCACAGGAACGCCTTCCGATAAGCGTGGCGAGTAATGACTAATAGGCTGCTTATTTTCAAACTTCCTTTTACGGACTCGAGGTTCCATAAGGAGTGGGTTGTAAGGAAACGAAGGGACGACGGGATCCGCTAAGGGTGAAAAGAAGGGGGTGCAGGTAAGAAGAGGTGGTCGGGAGGCACTGGCAGATAATACTATTAATTTACTTCCAAGAATCGTAAAATTACGATGAAACTTTAAATTGGATATTTTATCTGAGAATCTCACTGGGTGTGCTACGGCCCGCTCTTTCACCCTCTCTCGTTCTCCCATCGACTCCAGGTATCCGAGATTCCTTTCTTTTCCTTCATCTTCGGTTTCGAGCTCTGTCTCGTTCCATCCTGGTTCGTATGCCATTCAACGGAACAACGTTTCCATCGAACGAGCTGTCTAATCGGTCTTATCGCAGGAATATCCCTTCCGCGAGCTTTTTAATGGCGGTCTATCAAAACGGCGGCTGCGGAAGAGCGTAATCAAGAGTGGGGTTATTAAGAGGCACCGAAGGGAATCCAAGGGTCGAGGTTCTTTAAAAATTTTGCGCCTTTGGGAATCGTGTGCGTTTGTTGGTGTGGGAGTTCCAATAAATTGGCTTTTAACGATATATTTGAAATCAGAATTGGAAATTAAGTTTGCCTGTTCGTTTGGGGTATCTAACGGATACTTAATCGTTCAGAAATACCTTTTACAAGGAATTCTGCACGTTGTTAGAGGAGAAAATTTCCGATCGCTCTTTCGTTATTAGCTCCAGTAATTAATAATTAAATACGATGAAATATATTAATTTTAGTGATACAATCTTCTAACCGTAGTGTCAAAATTCAGTACACATCCTGTTTAAATAATTATTATCACGAGATCCAACTCCTGTCTTTCATTTCACGTAAAATCTAAACAATTTTCATCATCCGAGTCCAGAAATATTTCCTCTTCGTTCAAACTGGCGGCAAAATCTTTCACCGCCAACTGTCAAAGCGATAGCAAACAGGACACACCGGTAACCCTTCTCAGAGGGATCGTGGGAACGTTGATTTGCTCGGCGAGACTTGACCGATGCAACTGATAACCCGCTTTCCATCCACCAAGTTTCACGCCTGGCCAAACTTCCTTTTCCGCGTAGGAAGTTCAACGACCTCGTCGGGGTCGCTATTGGGCGACAATGAGCCTAAGGTAACCACCATCGTCCCCGTTGCTGTTGTTGCTGCTTCAGTTGGATGATGTTGGATGGATCTGACCTAGGTTTCCGGCACTGCATCGTCACTTCTCCAACCAGGAATCTACCTTTGAAGGGGAGCTACTAGTCTGACTGCATAATGAGTCTTTGCTTAAGTACTTATGCGTCACCGACATCCTTCCACGAAATTTGGTTAGGATGGTATTCTCGTCAGGTTTGAAGATTTTGATTGAAGATGTTTGCAAGATGTGGACGCAAAAGGTGGTGTTAATTATTGTAATAGGTGAGGTAGGTTTAGGAAATTTTTTAACAGATATACGAAAGATTGATTATCGTGTTAGACGATAATGGGTGAAGGAATATTTTAGAATCGAAGAAGAATTATATTAATTATTTTTTCTAAATTGTTTTTTTATATTAAATGTGTTCCACACTAAGGTTCTTCGTTAATATTTTTATGCTCGAAGATATTTTGTAATTATACAGAGAATTATAGGGTTCGAAGAGAAAATCGTCTGCACTGTTTGCGTTCTTTCATCCCTTCAGGAGGCCACCGGTTTTCCGTGTATCGGTGTCGACTCCCTTCTGATGAAGTAAACTGCAGTGTTTGCGAAAGGTCGGCGACAAAATCCTGCGTACAGCCGAAAACCAACAGCGGTGCGCGCAGCGAAAGCTTAAAACACTCCGAGGCCAAAATTTCGTCGGCGCAGCTGTGCCTGGAAATATTTTCTGCCTGGTGGAACACAAGATTCACTTGTTTTCATTAAGTTCTTTTTTTTTCTTCTTCTCATTTTACCGCTTCCATTTCACTTCCGCTGCTTTTTAAGCACCTTCTCTTATTTCTTTATTCCACCGTCTTTTCCTTCGTCTTTTTCTCAACTTTCTTTTTCCCCTATTTTTTTTCTCTCTCTCAAAAATAACCGAATTACCAGCTTTCGAGAATCATTCCATATCTTATTATTACTCAAAATTTTCCACGAACCACATTAATTCTCAATAATTCCAAGCATGACACGAACCCATCTATTTCCTTTTGCTCTCGCCCAAAGTTATTCCGAAAATATTACTCCATGAAATAATTCCAAGCCATCAGAATCTTAATCATCGAAACTCGACGGTCGCAAATAATCCGTCGCAGTTGCAACGTGCACAAGTTTTCCAGCAGGAATAGCTCGTGTATCCTTTGCCAGGTGGACGTTGGAGAGAGTGTGCGCGGTTGTGTACAAAATACACGAAGAAATTCCTGGGCTGCGACACGGTTGAAAAGGGGATGGAACGTTGGGGTGGGGTGGCTGCTGGGTTAGATGGGTATTTTACGTTTGAGGGGTCGGTAAGCTCCTGATGTATTACTGGCTGAGCCTGCGGAGTCAGCGCTGCCGGTCCAACAAACTGGACAATCCGATTTTTTCCTCCTCTCTTGCTCGTCCCTTCTTCCCAGAGACGGAAGGAAAAACGTCCACGACGAAATAGCGATCCCGACGACGCGACGCTTTCATGCGCGCGCCAAGATTCCCAGGGCAAGATACAAATTGTAATCCGGCATGATTGGATCGAGAAATTAGCGGCGCGGTAGTTTAACGACAGCGTTTCTATGCGAGGAGAAGAACCGGAGATTTTCGGAGGGATTGGATCATATGCGGATACCTTTTCGTGCATGGAACAACCGATCGTGAGAGAAATCATAGAATTTAATTAACAAAAATATAGAACGCAATGCTAAAGATAATGAATATTAAATAGCAGCTTCCATCGAGGAGGCTGTAATTTAAAAACAATTTTCAAACGTTTCGCGTTCGATTCTTATAAAAAAAAAAAAAGAAACGGAGACATCTTCAATAATCTCTGAGTCTCCCTCAAACTTCCATTGTTCGAGAACAATATTCATTACCGAGGAGCATCGATAATAGTTATTATCGTCGGAAGCTCAGGACATAACGCTTCCCGAGCCTTTAATCAGATTACGTAACGAGTGGCATTCGGAAGCTTTCGATCGTCTTAAAACGAACCAGATCTACGATCAAAAAATCTAGCGAACCCGCGTAGGTTTTAGGTTAAAATCCCATCGTTCTTCTCTCATCCATTAAAGTCACTTTTACTTTTATGTCTCACGAAAGATAAACTCTAGATTCAATTTTCCAACGTTTCTATCGTTCCCGGAAACCACCGTTGCGGAGTCTGTTAGCGTATTTCATGCGTGAATCTTGAGATCGTATTTCAATATACGCGTTTTGATAATAGCTTCAATCCTTGTGATTGGTACTTGTCGCGGTTACGTATAACTTAACGGGTCGAGAAATCCCTTCTAATTGTAGTCATCAAGTGGCACCAATCGTCGTTAAAACTAATTCGAACAAGCGGAAGATGCTTTTCCAGGAATGGGATCCGGCTGCGTTTTGTCGATATCGTGCACATTTACGCCCGAACGCGGCTTACTTATTTCGAAAATTGACGTGTACACACATAGATGCTTGCAAATACCGTCTGTTTCAGTGGTTCGCAATCTGGGTTCTTCTCTTTGTTACGAGTAGTCGTTAATAAAGAAAATATACATAAGAAAATTTCAATATCTTTCAAGGCATGTGGTATTCTTCGTGGATGGAAAAATAATTGATAGAATTTTGTTTAATAGAGATTTAACATACATTTAGTTACAGTCTCAGTTTGGATTTAAGTATTGATCCATTGTTATTTTAATCTCGCGAGGCACTATTCGTGCATCGTACTGTTTTATATCCACTGTTTAATTTTTTGCCCGATAGAAAAACGTGAAAAATTCGATCAAAGAATTAAAAACGATTTCTTTGGAGCTACAACTACAAAAGGGTACGAAACGTTGCGATATGAGCGATTAAAAAATTCCAGAATCGAAGCGTTCTCAATTCGACGTTTCAATATCGAGAACGAAACGTGTTCTTTCGAGTCATCCCAAGAGGAATGATGCAGGAAGAATTTGGGAACCTCTGTTCCGGGCTCGTTTTCTCCCCGTCTTATCTTTAAGCTTTTCGCTTTACTCTCCTTCCCGTCCGTTCTCGCATTGTGCTTTCTTTCATTTCGTTTCAGACTGATAAATTCTGTCCTCCTTTCTCGGCCCGAACACTCTTATTCCTCCTTTCCAAGCTTGTTCCATTCGGCCTTTTGTTTTCTTATTTTGCCGCTTCTTCTTTTTACGGTCCCTTCCACCTTTTTTTCTCGAAGCGTTCCTTTTCTTTCGTTTACCCAGGCGCAAAGATACGCATAAACGATATCATACTTTTCCTCCATGCCTCCGTTCGTTTGTTTCCATTTATACGCATTCGTGCGTTATTCCATTTTTCCTTTCTCTCTTCACCTGTTTTTCTTTCCTTTTCACGTTCTGCCTTTTTAACAACGGTGGAACGCCTGCAAATTCTCCAGCCTCCCTCTCCCTGTTCCTTTCATTCGTTTCATCTTGTCGTTAGCCTCGTAATCTTTTATTCATTTCCAAGCCGTTTTAGATTCCTTTCTTCCGTTTATTTTATCGCGAGCATGATAGACGTTGTCTATTTGCTGTTCCCTACTTTCCTCGCTTCCGTTTCCCCTAAGTTTTCTCCTATTTCTTCGCCGAGTTCTTCAATTTCCTGGTCAATTCGTTCTAGGTCACACTTTTCAATTTTGATTCGTTATATCGCTTCAGAGACGCGAATCTCGCCTGTTTTTCTCATACATTCGTTTTTCTTCTTCTTCTTCTCCCTCTCCTGTTGAGTTCTTTCAGGTATATATCTCGTTATTCTTTCGTACGCTTCTTTCTCTGTATTATTTTCTTCCCTAACCCCCTCGCCTTCCCTTAAATCTTCTTATACCGCCACTCGTTACGTTTTCTTTTCGCAGCCGCGCGGTTTTTGTGAAAATACACTACGCGAGTGCTCCTACTACGTTTTATACATCTTCGCGGCCGAGCACACTTTTTCATTTTGTCTTTCCGTTTTAATCCTACTGCTCCCACGATCCTTGTATTTCATGTTTCTTAAAATATCGCGATTCAAAGATTTAAGTAGATTTCAAAATTTTATCGTACCATCTGTAAGGATAACGCGTCTTCGAGTTATCGAGTCGCACGAGAGACCGCTCTGTGTCGAGCAAATTATTTTTAAGTAAATTACTTCTAATCGACGAATTAGCGGATAATCGTTCGTCCGGAGCACGGAGAGCGGTATAACACGTTATCGCGATGGAATTTTGCTTGAAGGCGTCAAATAAATCTCTCCATTTACAGAGGTCCGCGGATAGTTTTTCGTTCAAACGCCGAGGCGGTCCATGATAAGAAGTTCAAAGATTAATTTCGAGCTATGGAATCACTTCCGGGCAAACGGTAATCGGATTAAAAGTTCGTCGAAGGGGTTGATTATCGGCAAGAAATGAATCACAAACGGCGTCTACGTCAAACGAATTAAGGCTGTGGCTTCTTAAGGAACGGAAAATGGTATCAAGATTTCCGAACACTGTTTGTCTCCGAAGAGACAATTCTTTTAAGAGACGCCTATAGGGAGCGTTTAATTAAATCCTTTGAGCAAGCTTCGATACAGACAAAAAAAAAAAAGAAAAAGAAAGAAAGTACCGTCTCGAGGAATATCGAAAATATTTTACGTTCGTTCTAACAATTTGAATTTAAAATAGAATTCCACTTAATCCAAGATAACTCGATGGTATCTCCCTGTGAGTTTCAGTTTCCGACGTTAAATATTTATTTAAACTACTCACGAAAACAGAGCTTTCGGCAGCACCTTGAGCCTCCAAGGTCAAACATTTAATTAAGCTCCCAGCGAAGTCGAGCTTTCGGTTCGATAATGAGCTTCCAAGGTCAAATATTCATTTAAGCTCCCAGTGGAAAACAGAGCTTTCTGCGTGACCTTGAGCTTCCACGATCAAACATTTATTTAAGCTTCTCGTGAAAACAGAGCGTTCGATACGACTTTAAGCTTTTAAAGTTAAATATTTATTTAAGCCTCTTCCCCGCATAATCTTCAGTTTTAAAGGTGAAATACTTGTTTAAGTTACTCGGAAAAATACAGCCTTGGTTCCGATCTTGTCTACCGATTTAGGATGTCCCAATAATCTTGTCCGATTTTATAAAATGAATTCTGGTAGCATTAAAAGAAAAAGAAAAAAAAAAAAAAAAGGAAAGGCGTAGATCGGTCGCTGGATTTTTTCTTCGAGAAAAATTTTCTCGTTTACTCTACCGGCTGGTAGACGGGAAAATCAACGGGCGCCTTACGTCTTCGTCGGCATTGATTGAAGTTTGTCTTCCGTCAGGGAATCAAGATCGTCACGCCACTTCCGTCTCGGCGGGACCGTTATTCCATTACGCACGTCGCGTGTCAACTGTCGAATAGAGGGCAAACGAAAAAAGCAACGCGACTAGTAGGGTGACGGTGGAACATCGACTGGAAGATGCAGATGCGCCGGAGACGAATTTATAACCAATGTCTTATCGAATAGCTTTTCTCCAGCTTAGAGGGTTAGTGGCTTTAAGGTGTCGAGTATCTTTAGAAGCTATTTTCTTCCAAATGAAGCGAATAGAGGGTAAAGAATTGTTGAATACAAAAATTGTGTTGAGAAATAAAAAAATATTCTGCGTCTCTAAATACCATATGGCTTCTCTTTTAACTACAACCAGAATTTTATTTATTTACGACAGAAAAAATTATAACTGGTCACAGTTTTTTACATTAATTTGAAATTTAAGTAATTTAAGTAATACCCTAAATAATTAAGGTGTCGTTGGAACGGTATATTAATCGAATACTATAGTAAAGTGCTAAGCAAATCAAATGAAATTTAAAAAATGCAGACAGTACTTTTTTAAGGACTAAGTCATTTTATATAAAATTAATTAATCTCTACATTTAGAATTAATCCCTTTACAGCTAAACCACCAATTACGAAACACTCTGCGTAACGAGAATAATTCAGCTAATTAATTAAGAGAACAGAAGTAAGAAAAAGAACGACGTCTACATTATTAGTGTCATTAAACAGATCGAACCGTCTGTCACGTAAAATATCAACGGTAACGAAGAAGGAACAGTCGTTTTTTGGTTGCACCGAAAATTCTTCGTCCATCTGTGCAGAAAATGGAGAAAGAAACGGAAGACACGAGCTGGTTCCTGGAGGCGGTCGCGAAAATCTCGTGGCACGTGCCGATTTTCATGGAGGTGTCAGCCGGTGTGACGCGTGATTCCTCGCCTTCCAGCCGATCGAGCTTGGAAAACGTTCCGCGTTTAACCTCCTCCTCCTCTTCCTTGCCTACCCCTTCAGAAGGGTATTTCTTTCGACCTTCTTCGCTACGTGGATGTCTTTCCAAGGAGACCAGGCATCAGCGACACGGCACCGTCACTGAGAAATCGGCTTTCGAAAAAGCCGATTCGAAGCAATCGTTTTCGACACGTGTTCCTTCTTCTGCTACTCGTTGGAAATTAAAATTTGATTCCCTCTTTAAGATTTAACCCGGCGCGTGATTCCTGCTCGTGGACCTTTTCGTCGATTCCTTTCTTCGTGTGCGATCGATTCATGTACTCGTGGAAACTTGGTTTCCTTTTGTATTTTGTTGTAACAACACAATTCAACAAGTTTTTTTTCTCTACATCTTATCATTTCTGAGACGCACCAAAAAATATTTTTTGTACTCCTAATATATTTTTTTAACTTTGAGGGTTGTTTTCACCCTCTCGATATAAACGATGGTCGACAAAAAAAAAAAAAAAACGCGTCGAACATTTTTTTGAGAATCATCATATATATGTCTGAATAATGTCAGTCACATTTGAAGATCACTGATTTGAAGTAAGAATTCTTCCGCGTGTCACACTGCGCACGTTTCGAGACGTAACTCGGAATCGAGGCAGCCGCGACCGAGACGCGCTGAAAGGCTTTTTAAATAAACCGATTACCATTTGTAGCGTCGTAATTATAAACGAAGCCCCGGTCGGCGTGGCGCGTTCACGAAAACGCGCGTCGTTCCGTGCGTCGCATGCAATGCGACAGCCGAATGCACGCGAGCACGCCGAGCCCCGCCATCCGCCGGCCATTAAATCAAAAGCCATTAAACTAATCAACGTTACAGCGCGCCGATGCTGTCTCGCGTGAATATCGTCCCCGTTAACAATTTTCGCCAACGATTACGCAGCTTTATCTTTCATAGCGTTGGATTTGTTTATTTAGGGAAATTGTCGCGTGAGATTTTTTTAATTGACAAATATTGTTTTTGGACGGCGGAAAAGTATTTGGTATTTTTATTTTTATTTTATTCGCACAGCGCGAACTCTCCGACGCTTAATTTGTTGTTACGTCTACGCGTATTATTTATGAAATGATTTATGGAATTAAATTTTCACACCGATTATTCGAATGAGAAGCGGTTTTATTGTTTTAACTCGGTTTAAAAATTTGTTAATTCTCTTAATATTGTTTTAATTGTGTTTTTCTCTAATCAAAGATCGAATATTATGGCGATGTTATTTCACAAGAGGTAGAATCGAGGAAACGCTCCTGGCACTTTACATTAAAATTATAAATGGAAATTTTCAACGCACAGCAATGGAAGATCAAGGACCCCTGAAAGTGGGCCAGGAATAAAAAATGGAATTTCATCAAGGATTTAAATCACAGCCACGTAAAACACACAAGGACTTTGTATTCGTGGGAACCGAGACGACAAAGTGGACTGAATTTACTTGGAAGAGATTTCAGGTTTTAAATCCGAGGAATTATAAGAGATTTGCGGCACCTGAGAGACGCTGTTTCGTTAAACACATCGACAATGAAGTAATTCTATTTTTAAATATGAAAAACTCGAAATAAACAACCAAACGAATTAAAATAAATAAACGAAGTACAAAATTCTCAAACTTTTCCTAATTTTTATCTGTTTAACATTAATAATTCAGCGCTACAATTCTTAATTTCCCTCTAACACAAACAGGAAAAAAGAAACAGACACAGAAACGATGAAAATAAAACAAAGTCGAATAAACAACCAGCATAGATTCTATCGTTCGATAACTACCGTTTTAAAACGAGCTATAATTAAACAAAAAACCATCTTCTTATAACTTGAAAAAGAAGCTCAAAGAGCAGCGGAGAGAAACGCGTTTAAAAAAAATCACGTTACTCGACCGGTGCAATTCTTTTCTCGGTCTCATCTTTCGTACCTGCTAATCAAACGAATTCAACGACGGCAAAATAATATCGCGGAGAACATTAGAAACAGACGGGTAGTTTCACAGATGGATATAAAAAGGGAGAACTCGGTGCGCACCGGCTCGGGGAACGGAGAGAGATGTATGGAAAGAAACAAACGAAGTAGAACAGAGAAAGTATCGGTGGCGGAGGGTACAAAGGTGTATAAGGGGGTTGTATCCACCTTTCCTCAGCTATCGTCGAAGGTATTCGCCGTGAGGTACATCGGCATCATTAGAATCTACCCCCAGGTAGCCTCGCGGCTCTTTGTATCCACTTCCTCGCCACTTTTCCCCCTCACCTCCCCGATTCACCCTGTAGATCGTCTTTCCGCTGTACCTCCACCCTCTCCGTCGCCTCGTCACAGGAACACAGGGTGAATGGAGTCTTCTTTATCAATGCTTTGAAATCTCGATGCGGCAATGGATAAGACCGTGGCACGTGGTGGTGGAAAGGAGTTGGAAAGTGGGTGGAAAGGGGGTAGAAAGGGGGTGGAAAGGAGGATGATTTCGCAGCAGACTCCTATAAGTACGGCAAGAGGGTGGCTGAGAGGGTGAAGCGTGGCTTCGTCTCGAGAAACGGAATTAGATTTGTTAAGAGCCCGGCCTGCCACCGAGAATTCTAGCAGCAATAAAAGACGCGGGGGTGGCGCGCACCTGCATCCAGGCTGCGAATAATAATGTCGCAACTCCGTCCACTACGGCGGACCACGCGATTTGCTTAATTTATTCGTAACGAGTCGTCGGTACCC
>SMSQ01025685.1:0-31456 GCA_019453375.1 Ctenoplectra terminalis | reverse complement strand
ATCGTTGATCGTTTATTTTTTCCCCTTTTTTTTCTTTTTTTTTCTTTTTTTTTTCTTCTTTTTCTTTTTTTTCCCCCTGAGAAGGTACGATTAACGAATCGAGAGATTTCCGAGGGATATATGTTTGGAATGTTAGATGAGAGAAGGTTTTTCAGCGTTGGATAATATATGAAATAATTTTGATATTTAGTTTTATATTTTTCGCTTACATTGCGTGTTTTTATATATTTGTTGACATTCGAATGAAAAATGAATGATTCTGCAGTAGTCCAGAAATAGTGAACGCTTGCATTTCTGTTAAAAGGTACACAGTTTTCGAACGATGCACAAATGAAAAAGTAGAATATTTAAACGAAACGTATAGCAAGTGCACGATGTTACATTGTTACATGGAATGCGCCATGTATTTGTTTCGAATACTCGAGAAGACATCTATCAAGTTGAAAAATAAAAAAACCAAACATTTTCGAGCGCCGTTTCATATATCATTACCGCTCTGACTAAAAAGAAAAAAAAAAAAATAAATAAATACCTTCAACCCATGTAACACACACCGACAAATTATTTTTAAATACAATATTCTATGTTATTAAAAAAAATATATACTGACAATTTTTTGACAATACTGACAATTCACTATGATATAATATTAACCATCTATGGGACCGTGTGACTTAAAAGTTAGAAATTAATGTATCTGTATTTAAACAAATTAATTTTATTTAGTCATCACTGTACTATTAAATTTGATTACTGTATTACTGCAGTGATACCACGTTTCATGTATAGCAATTATTACTTTGAGAATTTTCGAATCAAAGCGAAAAACTGTAATCAATCGTAATTTTTCCTCCGATAAATAGACAAAATTCGGGCTATAGAGTCTTAATATAATATTAATATAATATTATTTAATATTATATTTTAATTTAATTAATACTATATTAATATTATATTAATATTATATTATTATAAAGCTACTCAAAAGTAAATCGTAAAATACACCCAGAAGAAACCCAAAATTTTCCCCACGTGTACGCTCAAATGATAGAGGATACCACGACGAGAAAAATGCTTTTTGATTCATCTCGATATCTCTATCCGTTCCCGAGATACAGCTTTTTAAAGTTTGGCGTCCAAAGCGCGCGAAAAGTTGAATGGCGGCCGAATTGCCGGAACCGGCGTGACCTACTTTCGAAATACGCACGCAGCGTAGTAGTAGTAGGACTAGTAGTAGTAGTAGTAAAAAAACGCTGACTCAGCGTCCGTCACCGGACAGCGCGCGTAGGGCAGGTCAGTGAATGAGTGCGAGCGAGACGGCGATAGGAAAAAATTCAAAATTATGATTCTCTTTAAACGATCGTATCTCCGGAACGGGAAGTCGTAGGAAGACGAAAAAAATAGCATTTTAAAGGGGAGATTTCAAGCTTTCCGATAATGTCCTTGATAAAGAGATTTGATAAAGCGGAATCGAGTTATCCGTGTCAGAAGAAAGGACGGGTTTAATAGGTTCTGATGATAGCTCCGAGTGTATTCTTGGTAACGAATGATTGATAATTTTTGTGTGAAATTTTTAACGATGTTAGTTAGTAAGGAAGAACAGTTTCGAGGGGTATTATTGTAAGAAAATTGGGTAAAGTAGTCCGTGGGATTGAATTTATCTTGTTTTATGAAATACGAGGTTTAAAATGACGAGGTTCGAAAAATTCTATGTTATTATATTATTGTTCAATGTTGTAAATATTTTAGTGTAAGATAGTGCTTGGATACGAGTAACTAATAAATTAAATTTGGAGAGATTGAATCAAAATTAGAAGTTATTAATTAATTTCAGAGACTCGTATTGGGTTTCAAGAATTATCTTCATTATTCTAAAATGTTGAAATTTTTTGCCAGTAATTTAAGATTTCACAATAATTAAACAACCATAGAACGCACTAATACCAGTAAAATTTTTTACATAAATATTTAAATATCCATAATAATCAACCAACCAAAAAATGCGGAAATACCAATCAAATCTTTTTCCAATAATTTAATATTTCATAATAATTAAACACAGAACGCACTAACACCGATAAAATTTTTTACATAAACATTTAAATATCCATAATAATTAACTAACCAAAAAATGCGCTAATACCAATAAAACCTTTTGCCAATAATTTAATATTTCAATATTAATTAAACACAGAACGCACTAACACCGATAAAATTTTTTACATAAATATTTAAATATCCATAATAATTAACCAACCAAAAAATGCTCTAATACCAATCAAACCTTTTACCAACAATTTAATATTTCATAATAATTAAACACAGAACGCACTAACACCGATAAAATTTTTTACATAAACATTTAAATATCTATAATAATTAACCAACCAAAAATATTATACAACCCAAGAAATACGAATCAATTCGAACCCAAGCACCGAAAATCCTTTAACAATTTCCAATACTCAAACGAATCCGATTAATCCATCGTTAAAACACACAAAGGAACAAAGACGCATGATCCAGTCGAAAATCACGGCTCAGTTCTCAATCTGGAACAATTAGCCGGCGTCGGAAGCGGCTAATTGACAGGCGAGAGATAAAATAGCTCGATCGAATCGCAATCGAGGCTTCCGTGGCCTCGAGAACGTCAATAATCCGCGTCAGACGTTGTCCACGTTCTGATAAGTCTGTCGAGTCTGTCTGACGCGAACTATTCTCCGCGGACCGATCCTGGAGCACGACACGCAAATTGAATATTTGGCTGTTTCGTTTGTCACAACTGTCGAGCAACATTCCCGAGGAACGTTGACGTTGCGTCGTTCGCGCCATTTTCTAAAGAACATTATCGCGACAGGACGATTGAACGGTCGCTATTCTGTCGACCCGTTTCCTGTTCCATTTCTAACGACAGAGCGACGACTTAATTCCGCGCGCCGGTTTCTTCGACGAAGAACTGGGTCAGGTGTTAAAAATTCTGGCGTAATCGTGACGTTTTTTCAGCTATTTTTTTAAAGTTTCTCAATCGCAACCTTAACCCTGTTACGGTGCTCGGTTCATTTTCGACCTGAACTTGCTTCTCTTTCATTAAAAAGTTTCCTAACTTTTAGCAAAATATAAAGATGCCATTAATATATGAATTTTCTTGTTTAAGTTTTACGTTGAAGATAGAAAACAATTTTCTTTTTTAAAGAAACACGAGAGCGGGACGAAAGAAGCTGAAAACCGTGACGGAGTTCATATATCGTTCAATTAAATATTCTATATATTTAATTCTACATATTTTTATCTAACGTTTCATATTACTTCGCGTCAAAGACAAGTAACACAATTTTAACATTTCTCTTTAAGAACCTCCACGATTGATTCAATTTAATTTAAGCAACGCGTCCCGAACTTAAATTTGTTACAAATGAGAGATACCAATTTTTCCATAGATGGATCTATCTCTATGGAATTAATCTGAGCGTTATTCTCCAATAAAAATTAGTCGAAATTACATTTGCCTAAAATGGCGCCCAATAATCGACCCTAGCCTCGACCCAAACCGCTTCGCATTACCATTAATGATCGATCGTCCGAAAACTGCAGTGCGTTGGCAGTGGGTGGAAATTTTCGCGTTGGAAATTCAGAAAATGAAATTCACTTACCTCCGGCTGGTCCCAAGCGAAGCGTCGTCCTCGAAAGTTGCCGCGACAAGGGGGATAATTAATGAAGGATGAGACGCAGCCTCGAAGCGCGAACTTTGCTCGTCGTTCGACCCAATTTCCGCTCGGACAATTTGTCAATGTACCAGGATTTTTCGATCGTCCTCTCGCAGGACCGTCGCGAGTCCCACGGGCTTCGTCTCTCGAATAAAGAAACTTCCTGCGGGTCTCGTCCGTTTCTTCGAATAATTATTCCAACCTTTGCTCGAACTTGTCGATCTCGTTAACTCGTTGTCACACGATCGAACAGTTTCACAGTATTATAAACGCACTTTCCAACGATTTGTACGTTGTAATTATTTATCAAGTACACGTTAAATTGTATGGTTCGGTGTGCCGACGATGGGAATGTAACGCGGACGTGTAACGACGCTAGCTGACTGTTGTGAATATTGTATGAGGTGTTTGTTGTCGACGTGACCTGTTTCGAGGTTCGATATAGACTGACTGAAGTTTTGGAGAATAGTGGGGATCAATGTTACTTTAAGAAGGGGATAGAAATGTTTGGCGCGATTTTGGTATCGATTGACCGCAGCAGTTCTCTCATATCGTTGACTGGTTATTCTTCCGTTTAGAGATCGCGCATGTAAATATCCGAGATGGGTGTAAGTTTAAGTGCTTAAGCGCTTCAGTTTAAGCGCTGATTTGCAAAGGAAAAATATGATAAATAATAAAAGAATCTTTTTTTGCCAATTAATATATCCAGAAGTTTGCAAACTAGCGTCTAGAAATTTCACGGATGCTCCGTTTTATCCAGTAAAGAAAGTCTTTCGTAAAATTGTATTATTTTTTTTAAACACTCTGTCCTTTAAAATCGTATTATTTTTTTAACATTTTTCTCTGTAAGATTGTACCATTTTTCTTTCTGTATCTTTTTCTAAGCTTCCAATGAATTGTTTCTCAGGACGAAGCCAAGCATCCAGTCTGTTGAATTATTCGAAGAAATGTCGAGTTGCAGCGATAAAGACAGGGATAGGTGAACCAAAAAAATGAGGAGGAATTCACAGGAAACACACGTGGTCGTACAATATAACGCTGCGTTTATTGTTATCGTTATTCATTAACCACAATCGTTAAACGTTCACTTTCGTATGATACAATGTTAGTCTCTATACACACTCTTCCTCCTCCTGTTCTCCCTAAGTGTCCTCTTAATCTGCTTACGACTATTTAATAGTAGTTCCTTTTCTTACGGTTTCTTAGTGTCTGTATTTATATACAAAAGCGCTGGATCATTCGTCCATTCGGCTAAGCTACGAACAACCCAATTTATTCTTCTCGCGACTGCGGTTGGTCTAGCACGCGACTTTATCTCATCTCGTTCCTTCGTTCTTTTTATTTAACCCACATCTCTCAAGCTTCCACCGTTCCACTTTCATCCCCTAAACATCCAGCTATTTTTCGTCGAATCGCTCGTTCCGCTTTGGGAGTCGTTAATGTTCGACCGTTTTACATCCTCTCCATCGTTTCATATTTCTTACTTTGACACGTTTCTATTCGTCGTT
Source organism: Ctenoplectra terminalis (assembly GCA_019453375.1). Taxonomy (NCBI): domain Eukaryota; kingdom Metazoa; phylum Arthropoda; class Insecta; order Hymenoptera; family Apidae; genus Ctenoplectra; species Ctenoplectra terminalis. The sequence continues at coordinate 26,244 of SMSQ01025685.1, read as the reverse complement.
CGTTCAGCGTCTCGTTTACGTATATTGGCTACAAAATAATTGACAAAAACCTGTCAAGTAAGTCGACAATTCAACCACCTCGTTTACGGTGTCCTGTTCCGGACGATGGCCGGATTATTATATTTTTTTTTATTTCTTTTTGTTTCTTTTTATTACTTTATTTATTTTTTTATTTTTTTATTTTTTTACTTTGCTTTTTTCGAGGGTGGTTTCGTTTGGAAGCGGAACGAGCGCGATTCTTCTGCTAGCAGCGACAGGCACACGATTGTTCTCTGGTTTGGAAATAAAAAAATATGGCGGAAAGGACAACGGTCACTCTTTGGCAAAGTCGATGGCTTACATTGTAAATATGAACAGAATTTTTTTTTTTTTTTTTTATTGCTACTCGTGGTTGTGGTTCTTGCTGGCAGTTCAACGCGTTAACTATTAATGAATCCGTGAAACGATTTGTTTTACGCAGAATCGAATCTTTTCATTCGTGATACTTTTTCTTTTCAAACGTTTCCTAGTCTTTAAGTTGCGAAAGAATTTTAAATTCTATCCCCGAACGATAGAATTTCACGAAGCGAACATTTTTACACTCTCTGCGTAATAATGAAAATATCGAACTTGGAAAATTAATCAAATTCAGATGCGACTTTTCATCGTTCCAATTTAATGCAACAAATTTTCAAGGTTCCGCTACGTTTCACGGAGAAATTTGTTTTACAGTCTTGAAAGAACTTTGCTCACAGCTTTACGACAGCCGGAAGAATTCTCTTTTTAATCCAAAGTGCGTCCCAGTGCTTTTCGCAGTCACCGAAGATGATTTCACCGCTTGAATGAAAACGTTCAACGAAAACCATCTCGTAAAGTCAGATCATTTAAAATTGCTCGCATTAAAAATTCAATTAATCAACACCATCCAAAGCGCGCACGCTGTACAGTTAAAACTTTCGTAAAGCTATCCCAAGTTGATTATACAAAATAAAAAAAAACAAATATAAAGTTTAATATTTTCATTATTACAGACACTAAAGTTACAACAAATCTTCTTTCACTCTTGTAAAAATTCTCTTCAATCTTTAGTCTCACCTTTAATTCTCATCTCAGATCATAGATCATTAAAAGGATAATCGATGGCTAATTCAGGATCCTAAACAGAGGTACAAATTAACTCGTCGAAATTCGCAAGAAACACGGTTGATTAGGCTCGTTAACACTCTGGTTGAGACGAACGTCCATCGAAATATTTCTATTCCTCGGTACGTTTGCCTCGATCTCGAGTTTTCCTCTTCTCTCTCGCGAAAGAACGACGGGAACGATTTCCTGAAGGTGTTCGCGCGACAAATACAAATTCCCGCCGCGCTCGAACACACTTATCATCCGCGTCAGAATCGGTTTGGTCGCGATAGCTCGAGAAACGACCCTCTGGAACCCGTGCCCGTCCCTGGTAGCTCGTGAATCTTCCTCCCCTTCGAAAGGGATGCAGCTGTTGACGATCGATGGGGATCGGTGTGTCGACGAAACATGTAAACCTCTATCGATTGTTCTTCGTGTTACTTATAACATCTGTACCGACCATCGGCGTGTAAATTAGTTTTCCAATATTAAATTGTTTAGGATCTTGTATTTTTTTTTTTTTCTCTCTTTAAGGCTCTGTCGTACCAATACTGGACGATTCAATTTTTGGGACTGGAATTGATTGAAATTTGTGTCGATTCTTTTTCGTATTGATTTTAATCGTAAGTTAGTAATTTTCAGCAATTTTCTGCGAGGGAAAATTTTTCGAACCTGATTTCTATCGATTGAACCGGAGTACTTGAGATCTTTCGGTAAGAAATTCTATACACTTGGTTGAATCGTGAATTTCAAAATTAAACTTTATTAAACTTAAAAGTGTTTTTAAAATTGAAAAGCCTGGGTCTTCGAGTTATTGTGATTAAACAGAATTCCTTTCGCTTTGTTCTTTCTATCTGTCGATTCATTACGACGACGAGGAAGTTTAAATGTTCCAAGGTATCTAGAATTTATAAAGTGTCTCGCCATTGGACGAATCGAGTTCCCTGAACCGTGACCTTGTCAAGCCTGTACAATGGTTTTGTTGTCTGTTGATTTCGTTAAAAGATGATCGCGTGAACCTGTCGCGTTGAAAGCCGAAAACGTCTCTGCTTTACGTGGCGGGCCACGATTCAGACGACGTTGTGCGAGAGGGAGCCGTCGTCCTGCCACGTGTTCGCTGGAAAAAAAAAGTCATCTTTTCAGATTCTCATCGCGACGATCCCTTCGCTAGACGGTAAGAAGTTTGGGGGCCGCTCGAGCCTGGATAATGTCCTGGGTTACCTCTATAATGCATGTCCTGGGCCATTGTTGGACACTTTGCATCCGGTCGCTGCTTAAAAAAAAGAAAAAAAACAGAAAACGTAGTTTCGGTTAATTGTGCGGGCGGTAGAAATTTCGCTTTGAAATAATTTTTTAATCAAACTTTTTAATCAAAGTATAGAAAAATAAATCACAAAAAGTATTCGACCACTTTAGACTTTAATATTGTTTCTTTTCATTTAAAAACTATCATATATTACTGTAAAATAGGCTCTTTAACACGTTGACTGCCGTAGGGGCCACAGGTGGCTTTGATAAATTTAAAAACAATACCACTGTTACTATAATGGTTCGAAGAAATTAACGCCATACAGGACATGCAAAAATAATTTTATCCATACGATTTACTGTACTGTAAAATATACATATTTTGTTTCAAAATAATACACATCGCATAAGAAATTCGTGTTGGCGCCATGGGCAAACCGCGTAAAGCGCGGCAGTCAACGTGTTAAATATTAGCCAAAAACAAATTTTTATTCAGTTTCATTTTTCTCTGGAAACCTATAATTACACCTAAAATTTGTTTAGTACCTAAGGCGGATATTTTTTGCGACCAATTGCTCCCGGAAAAAATTCTTCAAGAATAATCGCATTAACCGATAAGAAATCAGCAGTACCGGCTCAGGGGAATAAAAAATAGAATAGGCCAATTCACCTTGTGAAAATCGATGTTTGTACGTATAGTCCTGTAATGAAGATCCTGTAGCGGCCTCGAATTGTTTCCCAGGGGTGCTTTCGGGGTGGTCGACGGACCTTGCATTAGTTTCCTTAGTGCGTAAAGCTGGAAATGGGATTAAGATTACGATGTAACGATGCCGTTCTCTCGTTCAATATTTAACCATAAAGCAGAGCTTGTTAAGTAATGGCGTGGTCGAGATTGACGATGCGGAGAGAGGGGATGGGAAACGGAAGAATGGTACGGCCACTGAACTGAATCTCGAAAGTAATGTACTTAGGGAATCGGTGTTAGTGTGCCTGACACCTTGTTAAATTATTTATTGTCCCGCGATTAATTTTGCAACCGTGGAAGATTAATAACGTCCGGCCGGATTTACGTGTGCTTTCTTGATCAAATTTAACGGACCTTAGCTCGGAGGTTCTTACGAAAAAATAAATCCTCTCGGATAATGAATAATTAAGGAAATTGGTGTGCTTCGTTCGGTGTCCTCTATCTTGTCCGTGCGGTGGATATAAGAAATAAATAGGACAGTTGTGCTGTAAATTTTAGAAAACTGTTTCATCTCTCGGACTAACACGGGGGGCGTCAGTTAAATCTAACGCGTCGATTTTTATGAAATTTACGCATGGGATGGTGTTTAAAAAAATATTTGATTATTATTATAATATTTCTTCTTTATCTGTAATCATCTGTATTTAGAAGGTGAAGACAGCTCTTAAAATCAGGGATAAAAAATATATTTGTTTTAATATTTCGGAAATTATTCGCGCTATTCCATAGTTAAATCTGTCGTTAAAAATTTTACAATTTTTTTCCAAAGCGAACACTTTCCGAAATATCGAGGAATATATATTTTCCATACCTAATTTTTAGAACTGTTTTCACCTTCTAAATATGGATGATTGCAGATGAAAACAAAAATACGTCTCATATATTTTTTTAAACACTATCTCATACGTAAATTTCATAAAAATACTTCATTAAAGTGCCTTGTAAGGAATTAAAAGATAGAATTCACGAGGCAACATAATACGAAGCGAGAAGGTTGACTAATAGACCAATCGACGCGAAAAGGGCAATAAAAGAGCTCGAGGTAACAAATTGTGGTGGAAAAAAGTAAGGTGAAAAGGAACAACACTCACCTCTCGCGCTGTTACGTAAATAGGTTTGTTGAGGATCAACCATACTGCTGTTTCCCAACAGCCTGGGTGAGTCGTGCTGCCCTCGTAAGTCATGTAATCGGTCGTGTCTGGAAGGAGGTTCTTCAAAGACAGGTGACGTACGGGTGCAGCATCGCCTGCACAGAACGAGCAACCTTTTGTTAGAACACAAATATGTATGCAGCCACGTTTATCGAAGGCTCGCTCGAGGTGCTCGAACAGGAATCAAAATGTGAAACTTATGACAGGGGATGTAAAGAAATAATTGTTTGTGAATATTTAATCGTATTATCCTTATCTGACGTTACTTTATATTGAGTATGGTGAGGCTAGGTTGGAGTTTTATTCGGTGCTATATGAAAAGTTTCTTTATTCTTTCTTTTTCCTTCTTCTTTCTTTAAACTGTCTTTTTTATTTCTTTAAACTTTCTTCATCCATTCTTGGGGAAGTAAAATATTAATTATTGAAATAATATTTGGTTGCAGTCTAAGTTTTATGTTAAAGATAGAAAAATAATTTGTTTCTAACGAGGCAAGAGAGCGAGTTCAAAAGAAACTGAAAACCGTGACAGAGTTAGAATACGATTCGATTAAATATAATTCTATATATTTTTATTTGAAGTAAGATATTGATTATTGAAACAACACTTGGTTGCTATCGCATAGGTAGTTAAACGTGTCGTGCGACAGATAAAGGGAAATCGCGATGTCAGAGGTGACATGCGTCCGATAAGGGTTAACAAAGGGCAAATACGAAATAAAATTCTAAGGGCGTATCCGTACGTCTTTGCAGAAAGGGTTAATTGTAACAAGATTTCAAACGCAATTCGTTGAAATTTCTTCATTTACCGAGCCGTGACGGATAGGCTTAGAGCGATGGAAAAATTAATCAGAGAATAAGATTAATTATTCAAGCATTTTTCCATTAAGAATTGTAAAATTTGCAACGTAAGTATTAAATGGAATTTGAAATTTGAAGTTGTGAAGTTGATATACATTGACCGTATAACGCGTAATGTTTTCTAGGATTTACTGAATCAATTCGACACAATGAATGCTTTTGATCTTTTATGAACATCGAAGCAGCCAACTTTAAGCCAGCAGAAATAAACGCTGGACCTTTCAAACTCGCTTCGTGCTTCATAACGAAAGCGCATCGGAAAAGAGCGAGCCTGTCGTCTGAATTCAGGAGTATTTGCATGCTAAACGATCAAAATTCGGCGGGTCCCCTTATTCTATCGGTAGAACGTTGCGTTGCATATTCAGCAACGTTATTTCGAACGCGACAAAATTACTCGATATTCGTTCCGGCCACTCTTTGAACTTCAACTCGCGAAACTGACAGCCTGGAAAAAAACCAGGATCAGCCGGGATCAAGGGAAAGGAACTTTGTACGCTGTATATATTATTTATTCATTTATTTATTCACAGTAAATTGAAGCAGGGAAGTAATAAGAAATATAACGGTGGATTTATTGAATTTTGTACGTAAAAAAAAGAAAAAGAAAAAAAAAGTGCTATATAGTTCGATATAAAATTTAATTTTGCCATTTTCACAGCTACTACAAAATCAATTTCCTTTCCTTCCTCGTTTATTATTTTAGCACACAACTCTACTTCTCAGATTATATGCTATCATATTCCATTCTAAAATTAAGAAAAATTAGGAAAAATTAGGGAAAATTAGGATAATTGTATCATATTTTATAAATTATTTTATATTTTTCTTATTTGCCAAAAGAATTATTTTCTTTCACTTCCTACATTGCATTTTCCGTTGCATAATAATAATAATAAATATATTATATACCCAAAAACAATTCTGATAAAAAAAAAAATTAATCATTTCTTACCGGTTAAACGGGAATAAAAAAAAAGTTAAGAGGTTAAAAAAATCGAAAGAAAAATTTCACATCACCCGTATTTTCGTTCCGCAAAATAAACTACAATTAAGAATATCAACAAATCACGAGTCCTTTTTTCAGATATATCATACCACTCTCTTCCTACACAACTGACACGCGTCACCGCGGATGATTCGCGCGTAGCTTGGTAAAGAGAAACGGGCCCGTAATTTTGCGGCATATAAATCTCCGCGGAGAGGAGCAATAACAAATTGATGTCGGTCGTCGAGCGATCGTAAAGAGAAACCGTGGTTATTCCCTCGGCTTAACGATTCGACGCGGCGCGTTCACTCGTAAAAGGTGACGCGTGTGTGCATCGTGCAGTACGTTGTTGTCGTCGAGACGACGAAGACGACACGAATAATCGATAGGGTGTGACCAGGTCGAAGAAATTCAATTCGCAGCGGCGATTTCGATTCTTGAACGGGGCTCGCTCGACCGTACGCGAATCGCAAGCGAGCTGGAAAACCAATGAAACACGAAATGAGAGGGAAACACCGGCTAATCGTGGAATAATTGTAGAATTTTCTGGTTCAATGGTTTATCGAACAGAGGAATTTTATAGTTAAAAGATTCCAGGATGTTAATTGTGTATATCGTCAACTATTTTGAATTCTCGGAATATTTTTAGATACATTCTATCTTTGGGAGTTTTTTGAGACACTTGCTATAATATTTTGTACCTCTTATGGCACGATATCGTTCACATATTTATTAATCATTTTTTTTGTATCTCTTTTATCCTTTTTAAGTGCCCTGTTAAGATTGTAAAATAAACAATATGATTCTATCCTTTACGATAAAATTATTTTTAGACGACGATCGATCAGTGTCTTCATCTTACATACACAGGGAGTAATTAAATCAAGCGAAATCGCGAAGAACGATCACACTATTTGCAAAAAAAAAGAAGAAGAATTATAAAAATTTAATACTAATTTCCTTAACAAAAACAGAAAAATCGAGCAACTATTTTATACAACTTTCTTTCTCGATAAAACGAACTTGAAAAACCAACCCTTAAGAAGCTAATTCTCGCTAGACACGTATTTCACGAATAAAACTTATCCAAAGATCTGCTATCGTTCAAAAATTTTACTAAATATCCTTAGAAAACACCGTGAAGAACCCCTAACCCGATTCCGCGACTCGATTCAACCCTCTACACACTCTTCTCATTCACACTCCAACCCTCAACACGTCTCCTCCCTCCAGACTAATGCCCGAGATGATTAATCTCAAAGTCGGACACTGGTCCGCGAAAAGAAGCTTCATCCTCGTTCCAACGAAGAAAAGCTTTTTCTGTAGGGGCGTCATTAATCGAGCCTTAATAAGAATCAGCGTCGAATGGCCGGCTCGAGCGCGCGACGTCAACTGAAAAGGTTCCTTTACTACCGTACCGGCGTCGCGACGTCGCGACGCGAGCCAGCTATTTCTCGTATCGAGGCCTGTGACATTAAGTAGAAGCGAGCGTGTGCCAGGGCGAATGGTAAGCTGACACAACGGATAAATGTGGCGACCCTCAGCCATCCGGCTTGTTCTCGTCTTTCGTCGCGAGGAAACATTTTTAGGACAGCATTCAGACCGCTTAGAGGGCAGAAAGTAGCGTACCCGTCAACCTTTTATCCGCGAATCCACGTATCCCTCTCCTCCGCTTCGTCCTTTTTTTCCCTCCTCTTAGACGCTTCTTTCCATTCGTTTCCACGTCGGACGCGTCTCGAGTAGACGCGCGCCACCGCGGTTTACTTTTATTTATCGCGCGTCCTCGATTCTCTTTCTTCGAGGCGTCGCGAGAAGGCGCCGTGATAAATAATAAGAAGGTCGCTGAGAGACGGGGAAATATCAAGCTTGTCTGAGAATCGAAGGAAAGGGTGCGGAGAGATTCTCTTTGTGTGATTAATAGGTCGTGGTGTTGGATGAAAGGTGGTTGTTTTGTCACTGGTGTCAATGGCGCGGTGTGTGGATCAGTTGGAGTGTTTGGTGGGTAATTTTGGAAAGATTGCGAGGGGTTGGTGACGGCTGTTGAATTCGGGGTCGCGGAGAGAGATGTAATTTTTTTTTAGATTGGTTAGGCGATACGCAGTAGCCTGGAACGTGTTAATTTTTATTTAACTACAGTTTTATTGGTCCGTTAAGCTATGTATGTGTCGTTAATCTGTTACATATTTAAAATTCCAAATGAGATTTATAGAGAGAAAAAAAAAAAAAAAGAAAATGACTGACTGTGATCAAAAGTAAGAAAATGTATAAGACATTCATAGTACCATTCTACGATTCTTGCTTCGTATTCAATCCTTTGCATTAATCAACCAAATTATAAACCTTAAGCAAAATATCCATTGAACTTCCAAACATCCATTTCATATTTCCATTCGATCTCTCCTCTATCCTTCGCCAAGAACCATTTTCCCGTCCCAACTCTTCGAAGTCATGCGAAAAAACAGAAATTCTACAATCAAAGGTAGCGTCATATTTTATTCTCATTGACACCAAGCATCGCTGCATCTTCGGAACAGCAGCAAACGACGCGAAGAAAAGACGTGCATCATAATCCAAGCAAAATAAAAAAAAAAAAAAAAAATAAGAAGGAGAAGCAAAGAAGCATCCAGGCAGGTGACAAATAATAATAAAGAAGCGTCGACCGTGGAAAAGAAAACACGACCCCAGGTATCTCTGTAGGAAGAGAGTCGGGCTCGAAATCCAGATGGAAAGAGAGGACAGAGGGTTGTTGGTGATTAATGAAATGCATTAACTCTTGCACAGTGGACGCGGGGAAAAAGCGAGCAGAGATTGAGAAACGTGGTCACGCGCTTTTTCGTTTCGTCGGGTCTGTTACTCGATTTCGAGGGTGCTCCGTTGCGGTGGCAATGAATTTTCGAATTTCTGCTACGCGGCGCGGAAGGGTCGTATACGCGTCCCCGAACGATGCAGGGATTATAAAGGAAAAAAAAAAAAAAAATGAAAGGAGCGAAGAGAAAATTACTCTATGACGATATGCAATTTTTATCAAACTGATCTTTTTATTCTTTTTATTCTTTTCATTCTTTTCATTCTTTTCATTCTTTTCATTCTTTTTATTCTTTTTATTCTTTTTGTTCCTTTGTTTTATTTTGGAGAATGAATGTTTGATTCGATAGAGGCTAAGCATAAAAATAATATATAATGGGAGCTATATAAATTGTTGACTATCTTAAGTATCTCGAATGAAAGGAATAAGGTGAAAATTAAACAAAAAATAAAATTCCTAATATATGAAATATTTATCCCTTATGGATTGAAATTTTAACTTGTAGATTGAAATAAAAATATAGTTCGGGTTAAATAAACTGAATTGGAGAAAGTCAGGAAAGGTTATAGAAACATTTTTTTTTACTAGAAGCGTATATCGTAAGCTCAGAAACGAAACGATATTTCGTTGATTTTAGACTCGTACAAGCTTGGGAAAACAGAAATACGTTTCGATATGGACGCACTTTTGCGATTTTTTTGACGGTACAGCTATACGACGATGAAGAACGGTTAATATTTGCATGAGAAAAATATTTCATCGACTTCGTGCGAGCAGGATCCATCCGAAAAGGATGAATTTTTAAAGTTTCAGCCTCTGGTATTTTTTTTTTATTTATTATTATTAAATAATGTCGCGCGACGAAATGAAACACGGTTGAAAATTGCGAAAGCAGAAGAATATTTGCTTCGTTTCTAAGACGAAGGTAGAAAGAGCGTGTTGCAAATTAGCCGAGAGGAGCGGTGTGAAGCGGATTTATAACCACGTAACGTGAGGTAGAAGCGTCATGCTGAATACTAATAATATAGAATGAGCTTTGAAGATAAAGCCAACATCATTTAAAATAATGGCCGAGTGTAATTCTTTCAACAGCACAGATTTATTATAATATTATATGATCCTTGATTATGTCCTGGCTGGTGGTGTTCAACCCTCTTTTGAATATAATTACAATAAATAATCAATCTCTAAAAAGACTCCAGACTCTTTTAATTGGCAAAAAAAAATTCCTCTTTCAAAATAGAAATTATTAAGAATGGAACAATTACACGATTAAAAAATTTTAATGATCACAAAATGTTTTTTCTGAATACGATAACAGCTGCACGATAATGTATAAAAAAAATAATATGTATTAATAAATACGAGAAATATTTTCTGAGTAAATTAATAAGCGTAAGATAATATTATTTTATATGAGAAAAATAAAAAAATATAAAAAACAGTACAGTAATAAGTGTAAATAAATTTTCTCTGATTCTAAATTTAGAACCCAAGAATCGTTAAGAGCTGCGTGATTTAAGAGCAATTTCAGAGCTCTGTAATTATCCTAATCGATTGAATTAACCTCTTAAGACACATCGAGACAAACACATTCGTTCCCTTATCTATTATCGGATCGACCCGGTGACCATCGCCGATATTTCCAGTGCGTCGAGGGTTCTTTGAGACATGCATGTGTGGCTGTCGTTGCGTGGAAGTCGAGAGCGAAGGGCTCTTAGGAAAATTGACCGACCCTAATGGTCCGACCATACACCAGGGATAATGATGATGACAGTGGCGATAATCGCGATATAAGAACAGCAACGGAGCACGCCACCATATCCTGTATCCTCCGGTGTGTCGGACTAACGTCGGAAAGTAGTCACTGTATGTAACAGCGGAGAAGAAACTGCATGATTTTGTAGAACAATATGAAATATTAATTTTCATAAATTTTAGGGCTCACAAAAATTGTATCTTGTAACACAAATGGGTTCGAGTGACAGTGATTGAATAATATTATAAAATTTGTGTCAAATCGAAGAAATAATAAATCGAAATAAAAGAAAAAAAAAAAAAAAATTAGAAATAGAATTAATTGAAGCAACGAAAAATCTAAAATTATGAATTATTGAGAATCGTTCGCAATACGAGGAAACGAGTATTTAGTTTCACGATTTTGTAGAAATTGTTGGAAAAAAGACAGGGAAGAACTGAAATGAAATAATGAGTTCCGTTTAATTGACGCAAGATCAATTATTTTCAATCGGGTGTTCCATTAATGGACCAGTGTTACGTGTGCATTTAATTTCATTTATACAAACGGGGCTGTCTTTCGAGGATATTTATTTCATCAAACAGATTCAGTTTTCCAAATTAGTTCTACGCTCACAGGTATAATTAAATTGAATTCCCGAAACCATTTATCGATATAATTGCACACCAGTTTATCCAAGGAATAGACTTGTACAATTGGTACACTGTGATTGGAAAACAAAATTAAGAAATCATTGAACGTTTGTAATTTTCAAAAAGCAACCCTTAAATTTATCGAACTCTCCAGAAAGAATCTAAACTTTCCACGTATCGAAGCTTCCTCGTAACCCGCCTTGAATACTCCACAAGGAAAAGAGGCCGCTAAACGTCCAATCGTTCACAGCTCTCACCCTAATTAACCCAGAGGCGCCATTATTTCGCTTGGAGCTGTTTGACCTCAAAGAAACGGTAAAAAGCGTCGGTGTTCGCCAGAGGAAAAATGGCTTTATCGCGTGGCGTGGTAACGAGAAAAGCCTAAAATGAAACATGAACACCGGATTACACCGAAACTAACACGGAATCGTGCTTCCGGGGGTCTGTCCTTTAAAACATGCACGGTTTCTCGCGATCATCCCACGTCCGTCAAGGATTTTCTCGCGGCGAGCGTGTCAAGGGCAGAATCCGCGGAAAGAATGAATTTCTGTTTCTCCATCCGCGTATGCACGAGCGTTTCCAGTGATTCATGGAACGTTTGCCGCGTTCATTACCCGGAATCGTTTGTTCGTCTGTGCACGCGAGCTCTCGCGGGACCAACCGACGAATCGCGTATTCAAAATCGTTTTAAAATTTATGCTCCGGCCTGTATTCCTTCCCACGGCTTTCTCGCGTCTGCCACTGGAAGCTGGGGCTCATTGTTGTTTACATAACCGAAATTCAGACGATTCTTTTGTCCGCTTGATGGACATTGGTTCTTGCGCTTGGCGCGCTTCGGTGAGATCGTTTAATTACGGGTTTTGTTTGGTGGGACAGTGATTGGTGTTAAAAGACGTTCGGTACGATCTCGTGGATTTGTAAGTAAAAAGGTTCTTGGAATAGTAAAATTTTATGGAGAGCAGTTTCACTATTTCCAAGAATGCTTTTTTTTTTTTCCACAAAATATACAACGAAACACTTTCAAATTGCAAACTTTAGCTTTCATCTATTAAATTTTTTATCGAGAAGACCAAAAATCGAATAATTATTCCTTACACGTAACTGCAAACGCTAACCATTCGAATTTAGATACTGGTATTTACGTTGCTATTTGTTAAAAGGGTGTCGAGAAAATTAGGGAAAAGTTTCGAGGAATTTCTCGGGCTCTGTACAAAGCCAATAGCCTCAGATGCTTGCACGCATTGCAATCGTGCTAATTCCCGGCTGCTGCTTGCACACGCGGGCCAGTTTCTTGAACGCGACCCTCTGAGCAAGAACAAAGCCCTGCAAACGGGCCAACCGCGCCCCCTTCGTTGTCCAGGCCATCAACAATGACCGCTCTACGCTTTCAGAAACGCCACCATCCACCATCGTCCAATGCTACGCGTCAAACGTTTGCGCCCTTTACACTAGGTGCCTGCATTCCTACCTAATCTAGGCGATAGACGAAATGTTTGCCCTATATTCCTGATATTAAACTGATACGTATAAAGAAATAATTGTCTTGTAAAAAGTACAATCTTCATTCATCATCGGTTTACTTAATCCCTTTTTCTAAGTTCTTCAGATAATTTTTAAGAAAAAAATCTATCTTCTCTCATAAATAAATAAAATTTTTATTATAGAGGGTTAAGGACAGACATTTCTACAGTTAGCGGAAAAAATAATTTTGATATAGAAAAGGAGAAATGATCAGGTGACGGAGGGTCTTCGTGGTCCAGGAAACATTTCTTCTTCTTCTACTTTTTTTTTTATAGCTTCTTCACAAGATAAAGATCGATGAGACGATAACGATGTAAAGAAACGATTTTTCGATAGGTTCTTGATCGATTAAGGAAGGTTTAACAGCTCCAAACAAAGAAATTAATTTGCATGTTGACTGGTAAATTAATGAAGATCCCAAAATATCAGTGATAGCTTTCTCCATGAAATATAAATTGCAGAAAAATATAGAATGCTTCCTTAAAACACCAATTAAAGTTGTCATACAACAATCGTTATAAAAATCAAAATACAAATTCCACGATTAATTTGGGTATTTTGATAATCACCAGACACTAAAACTGTTTAAATAACAGAAAGAGACAATTAGAAATTGTTATTCCAAGAGCGCCGCGAATATTATATCGTTTAACAATACCTGTTCTTAATCACTGTTGAATCAACGTAGCGTTTTATTTCTTGTTCTCGCGTGAAGAGGCGTGTGTCAATTCACCGCACGCGGTGGTTGCGATTCTGAAAGGGTGCGAGTAAGAAAGCGGAGGGTGAAAGGGTCGCGACGAAAGCCTCGCCATTAGTTAGGCGAAACAAAGTGGAAATACGCGATGTATGCATGCTGCACGTGGCGTTCCCTGAGCCGTGTTCGAAGATAATAGGGCATGGTCCTTTTCAGCGCAAAGTGGCTTGGAAAGACGACACGCGGATTTTTCTGGTTCAGATCCGTCTGGCATGTTCTGAATGCCACGCGGTCTGCCGTGCGATCGTGGAACGTGTTTTTCCGTATTGTTTGCCGCGGTCTCTGGCAACCATTTCAAGAGATTCGTACACGTTCAGCGTGCATGGTTGTCTGACGCTTGGAGTAAGCCGAATGAAACGCGAATTCAGGCGGATGTGATTTACAGGTTGCTAGGAATTTTAAGATGAATGAAAGTTGGGGAAGTGAAAATATTAAGGGAATTAATTTCTTAATTAATATCGATGAACTAAAATGTAATAAACCCTTAGACTTTGTTAGCATTAAATAGGCACGTTAATGCGAAACATTGTGTAAAATTGTTCAGCGGTCCGAATCGTTGGATAAATTAAAAAAAATTGGAAATGGAGTGAAAAAATGTATCGCAGGAGACTAATGGGAAACTACTTGAAGAGTCAAGTAAAATGTGTCGACGATTAACCTTTATTAATAAATTATTTTATCTTACTTTTTTCAAAACAGAAAAACACATCCAGTACTTATGGGACGAATTGATAATTAATATTATCAGCCAGATTTAGTTAATGCCAATGGACAGATTGCAAATAAATATTAGAAGAATCGAAGATGGTTTCGACAGAGGGTGTTTCGCCCGAAAAGCACTTCTATAATAATTCCATCCCTTCCCTAATTAGCTACCCTTTATCGTAATCTCAAAGATAACAACATTCACAGACCAAAAAAAAAAAAAAAAAAAAAAAAAAAAAAAAAAAAAAAAACAAAAAAAAAAAAAAAAAAAAAAATCAAACACAAAAAAAAAAAAAAAAAAAAAAATACCAAATGTTGAAAAAAAAAAAAAAAAAAAAAAATACCAAATGTTGAAAAAAAAAAAAAAAAAAAAAAATACCAAATGTTGAAAAAAAAAAAAAAAAAAAAAAATACCAAATGTTGAAAAAAAAAAAAAAAAAAAAAAATACCAAATGTTGAAAAAAAAAAAAAAAAAAAAAAATACCAAATGTTGAAAAAAAAAAAAAAAAAAAAAAATACCAAATGTTGAAAAAAAAAAAAAAAAAAAAAAATACCAAATGTTGAAAAAAAAAAAAAAAAAAAAAAATACCAAATGTTGAAAAAAAAAAAAAAAAAAAAAAATACCAAATGTTGAAAAAAAAAAAAAAAAAAAAAAATACCAAATGTTGAAAAAAAAAAAAAAAAAAAAAAATACCAAATGTTGAAAAAAAAAAAAAAAAAAAAAAATCAAACACAAAAAAAAAAAAAAAAAAAAAGAAAATACCCAAGTGCGTAAGAACAAAGTAACAATTTTATAATTCTTCCGATGCTTCAAGAAAAAACAACCCTTGCGCTAGTTCGAGAGAAAGGTTAGAATAATACAATAGAGTCGATGGTGAATCAAAACGTTTTATATGTTGCGAGAGGAACGGCTACATCCTGCGTTGTCTTTCATCGTGAACGGGCCCGGTAATATATGGGAACAATAAAACACAGAGAGACGAAATAAGACAATCCCCGGCAGTGGTGCTGAATATGAATATAGCGTGTGTCTATGCGCGCATTTTCCAAAGTGAAATGAAAAATGCGACGCATTACTTGCCGACGCAGCGAGCAAATATAAAATTCTTTATGGCTTTCTTGCTTCATTCGCGTGCCAACCGTGAATCCGTTACGGCATAATGTAAGCATTTATATTAACTTCTCTCTCATGATATACGAAATGAGAGTGAAAAGAGGGTGGAAGAAGGTGGAAGGGTGAGAAGTAACAGCGACGTACGTCATTACAAGTTTTCCGCGACCGAAGGATCGAGGGAAACGAGTTTCTCGTCGAATCGATGACAACCTAAGATCCGATAGAAAAATATAAATGGAATGGATCAATCGATACTGACACCTGAATAAAATGGTCCTTAACTTGAGGTTTCGTGATGCGAATTATATATAAAAATTTTGTATAAAAACTTTGGCGTAGATTTAAAAAGAAAAATTTTTAATCTCTAAAAGACGCGTCAACCACATCGATTCCTTTTCGATACTCCAGAAACTTCGCAGAAATATTTTAATAAATATCTCCAATATAATCTATGCGCACGTCAATCTCTGAAACGATACGAAATAAAATAATAAAGTCAACAGATATATCGCTGGATACACACGTTACCGCCAAGTGTTTGCGATTCCGTAATAAAAGTTAACATCTATTTTAATAGGTCAATCGAAACGAAGCGTACGGTTTTACACACGTCTGCAATTCGAGTATGGACACAACGTTTGAGTTAAACTGATTCATAAATATTAACGTTCGGTGTTTACGTTGCGGTGTACGATACGCGGGGGACGTTTATATTTGATCCAGAACGCGTGTACGTATATCGTGCGCGCATGATATAATCTCTCAACAATGATGCAAATTATAGTCACGCGTACCTGCCAATTCACCACCGACAAAATGTTTTCTCAACCGTTTTAATATCACAGAAATTATGAATAATATCGTTCGAATCCATCTCGGAACCGTCGCAACTTATTTAGCCCCACTTTTTACCCTACTGAAATTCGATTCTGCTTCTGTTCAAGTTCCAACAATCGATTAAACTTCGCTACAATCATTTCGTTAACACAAACAATGAACACGATACTGTTGAGTCACTTAAGGGAATAGTAAATCAATAACCTACTATCTTGCTTCATCGAAAACTTCCTTCACAATATACAATACACGTGCACAATTTCCATAATTAAAATAAACAACATAATAACTCCCTACCATCCACCCTACATACTCCCTCGAGGAATTAAATTTCCAAAGCTTCTCAACTATCATCTTTTCCTCGACACTTTCACATTCCTTCGTCGTCTTCAGCATCCGCCATACTCACGCTCCAACCAAACACCCAAAACCCACCCTTTCCAACCTACACTTTCCACAATCCTGAAAATGGCAGTGCAACTCGCAGAATCGTGCCAAAATTGAGGCCTCGCGATTTCGCGACCAGTTTCGCTACCAGTTTCGCGACCGGTCTCTCTGCCGGAAGCCTCTGGCCCGATACAATCTTGCTCTCTAGTGAAATTTCGCAATAAATACCTGGAAACTTTTGGAGGAGCGGTGGAGCCCGCGCGTCGGCCCCCCATTGTTGTCGCGGATGGCGTACGTGCACACATCGGCGCCATGGGGCCGCGTACACGACAATGGAATACTTAGATCCACCCCTGTTTGGTCCACCCCGACGGCATTCTCCATTGTCTCATGATTTATGTGCAGTGGTCGCGGTGTCAACGGGGTATTGATTAAAATACACACACCACGAGACCGTGCTGGGTGGACGAGAATTTATGCACACAAGCCAGGCGGATGCGAACATCGTTGTCCCTCGTTGTAAATCGACCAGCCGCCGTGTCGATCGTGTCCGTCGCGTAAAAAGCTGTACAGGCGACGTTCCATCGACGAATCGTTTAACGCTGAGCACTCTTACCAGAAAGAGAGACCCTTTGGGAGCATCGACACACTTCGTTCTCCTCGATTCATCGAATTCCTTCGACGCGTTTAACAACCCTCCTTCAACCCCTCTCTCGTTCCCTGTCTCTTTGCTTTCCTGTTTTCCCTAGGAATCCATGGGATGTGTTTATCGCCGACCAGACCCAGCTCTCTGTTATGATTTCTTTCATCGTACGTCGCTGGTTATTTGTTCTGGTTGATTTCTGCTGTACCATCGATTGCTCTTTGTTCGTCTATTTTTCTTTCTTTATTTTGATTGATCGTATCAGAAGAAATGGTGGTTCTGATGATTGATTGAAACCTTTGTGCTAGGTTCGAGTGATCGAGAAAAAGGAGATAAAGGGGTAGGTTTCGAGAGGGTTTAGCGATCTTTTTAATGGAAGAAAGTAGCGTCGACTCAAGATATCAAATATAATTTCTTTCTAATAAATATCACCAATTATAATCCTACGTCTATAGGCCTTTCGACCCAAGAATTACTTTTACAATTTAAAAAAAAAAAAAGAAGAAGTTGGACCTCTGAAACAACCTAATACTCCCCCCAAAAACGTGTCCTCTGAAAAAAAAAACCCGACTCCAATTCCAACTCATTTCATACCACAATAGTCTCATAAAACTTCCAAACACAATTCACCCGAACGAACGCAAGAAACATCCCCTACCTTAAACGTTTAATCGCATCCCTCTTTACCTCCCTCTAATTCTGCTCGCGAACTACCCTACAATATCGAGTCTCGCGACGAGATAAACTCGACCTTTCGAGAAACCTGGCACGGATATTCGCCGCGACGAAGTGACTCGTTACCTTAAGAGAGTCATTTTCTCTTCCAACACACCCCACCCCGTCCCTCTCTTTTTTCCCACCCTCGACTTTTCACCCTCTAGAGTCACCGAGTCGCGCGCTACCCCACCGTAGCCGGGAGCGTCGGCATACTCCCTTTCCTGGCACCGTTTTATTTATTATCCGGGTTTATCCCAGCGACAGACTGCGGCCAACTTTCCAGCGCGGCTCCCTGAAGCAGCCCGCACCGTATTTGGTGCGTGAACCGCGTATTCATCGCCACGTGCTCCCTTTTTCTCTCGTCTACCAGGCTCCTGTTTCGCTCGCTCGTCGAGCAGGGACCCGGTTTTTCACTCTCGCTCGTCCGCGTGCCTCCACAACGCCTTTTGACGGTCCACTAATTGCGGCCGCGGATGAAAGACGCGGACACGCGACGATGAATCCTCTATCTCGCCTTCGGGCTACGGATACCTCGTTCACGAGCATTTTTCGACATTCGGTGAATTATGTGGGAGAATTAGCGTCGGTTTACGTGTCATTCACGATGCACAGGATTGGAAGCTTTTTTAAACGGGGTGGTGAACGTTGGTGAAAAGACAGGGCGTTGTTTTGCGAAGGTGATTCATTTCCACGATGAGGCGAAGCTGTTTGAGGACGTTTGACGGGTTTTGCGAGGATACCTGTAATGAGGTTTCTTTTCTTTTTCTTTTTTTTTTCTTGCTTTTTTAATGGAATTCTTGGAAGAATTTCTGTAGGGTCGGCGGAGGGTTCGCGCGGGTTTAATGGTGCAGGTAGTTGAGGTTTTATGGACGGTGGTCGCGTGTCCGTTCTGTTTAGCGAAACTTAAATATTTATGAAATTTGATTCGTGAGATCAACAGGTTTAGAAAATTTAATTTTCAAGTTATCAGGTATTATATTGGGCGTTGTAAATTTTAGGTTCAACCAACTGTTTAATTAGATAATAATTATGAAAAGATCTTAAATTCTGCGGGCACTATTTCATAAATTATCGCCAAAGATTGGAAGGTGAAGTATCAACTCGAGAGCTTAAAACAGGCTCTTGAATTGAAGTTCTTAATCGGTTAGAAGCTCTGCAAATTCGCTAGATGGGTGGGACTAGAAATTCCTAATAGGATGGTGAAGTAACAGGGGATAAATCGTGATCATTATACGGTGCAGCGTGAACGAAACTATTAATATCCCATCGCAAGAGCAGACACTAGCACAGCTTGCTAGCGAGTTGAAAGCCTATAACACACCAGATATTCTGAGGCAGTGCTAATGCGTAAATGCGTATTGATAGTGTACGCTGGCAGCAGAGACGAAAGGTGTTCGCATTAAACGTGAAATTACAATAGATCACAGAGACCGAACCGCACCAATTTATCGCTGATATAGAAATTTATTGCGCTTTGAACGATGAAATATACTTTCCCCAATTGGGCGCAATTTTTATCGAATCATAAAATTCTGGACTTCCAACTTTTTAATTATTTTAATTTCCAAACCTTCGTATTTCTAAATCTTCAAATTTTTAAATTCCTATTTGTATAGATAAAAATTTCGCGTTCGTTTATGTGAAAGTTAATTAAATCACTGAGTTCTCGTTTCCTAGAACTTTATACTAGCTATACATTTTCTTCTCAATTAAATTATCCATCAATTTCAATTAAATTATTTTATCCCCAATTAACGCGAGAACTACCAACGGTTAAATACATAATTTATTCGTACCGAAAAAAAAACAAAAAAAGAAACACAATACATATTTCCAATAGAAAATTCCCAAACAAATTCGCTAAAAGTAAATTTACGAAGTTTCTATAAGAGATTACGAATTGATCGTTTCAACCGCTTCCAGTTTGCTGTTCCAGCGTTAAATAAACAAACGTTTCCAAAGAAACATATTTAAGTATCAGAATCAGTACTCACCACGGTGAATAACTTTGTTGAACACGCTGGTTATGATCTGCAGTTCCCTATGCAGCTGGTCTCCGAGCTGAAACAGGCGAAACAGATTTCTTTTGAGTATCGAGGCGATGCTTCGGTATCGGTCGCGGCAAGAGAGAAATGGCAACACCCTCTCCCACCCCTTTCGCCACCCCTTTCACCACCCATCTCGTTCATTCTATGCCTTAATACGTTTTCCATCGATTTCCCATGAAAAGGGGGGGGGGGCACTGCTCGACGCTGCTAAGTGCACCGCATAAAGAGGCGAAGGCGAACAGTCGTTTCGAAACTTCCACACTGGCCGCCATTAAAGGTAACCGTAAAAGCCAGCTAAAACCGACCGGCAACTCTCTAAAGCAACGATAAATAATAAAAGCTCATCTGGCCGTCGCGGTCGGATCAAGAGTTTCGTCGTTTCCGCCTGATGGAACGGTCTTGGTTACTGATCATACGCGTCGTAGTCTTTGTCATACTCTTTTATCTACGTTCCTATCCGTCTTCGTTTCATCCTCTCCGTTCCCTCTCCTGTTTCGACTTAAGAGTCTCGTTACTGAAAGTTCGAGACCATCGCTACTTTACGAGTATCATTGTTGCTACGACCGCGCTCAGAAATTCATGGCGTTTTACGGGCTATTCGTTATTCAAGTGTGCGCCAAGGTGGCTGACGAAAGAGGTGCTAATACGGGCGAACGTGGCCGAAAGTTCGGCGGATCGGTAAGGTTTGGATGGTTGGATGAATGTAAAAAGTATTTTATCTTGATTTGAGAGGTACGCGATCGGGGGTAGGATTAACCCTCGCGTGATGGTTGCTGGGTGATTTTTGATCAATAAGGATATTTCAGATACATTTATTATATGATTCTATTAAACTAAATGAATAATTTTTGGTGGTTTTTGTTTAGGGAATATTGTTATTACGTAGGGTGAAAAGTTGGGATTTATATTTGTAAATGTTATGAGAAGATTTAAGTAACATTATATTTTTTCTTTTTTTTTGTTTGTTTTCGAAAGATGTGATTTATTACTTATTCCGATTGTATCTACTACATGTTTATGAAAAATAGTTTAGTTGACACTTTTATTGTTGTTTTATATTATTCTTTATTTCGTTTTATTATTGTCCTTTGAACAATATTCTAATTAAAATTTTGAAAGCTAAGAATAAAATTTAAACGGTGTAATTAAGATGATATTAAAGGAGATTTTTAAATATTGTTTCAGATGCACGGTACACCGTGGAGGAAGCGAACTCGAAGTAAATATCCGGCGTAATTATCGCGTCTTCATCCGGCAGACAAAATAGAGCCAAGCTGGATTATTAGCTTCCGAGCTCGATAACTTATTAACTGATTATAAAATTTTCAGCTCACCGTAATAAAGCAAAATCAATGGTTACGTTATTGCGTTACACGGGGTCGTTCCATCTAGTAATTTAGCACGTAATTATTGCCTTCATTTTGTAGTGCTTGTTACATGGTTTAATAGCAAAATTAAAAATTACTACACGAGGTCTTCCTACAATGGTGTATCCTCCTGTCTTCACAATATTATTCATTTTCTTCAATTATAAATTACTATGACGCTGTACCTCGATTCGCAGTATCACAAATATTACCGCAAAAAATATCGAACGTTAATAAAAAATTAATCAACATGCAGTGGTGCGTCAAAAAATAACTAAAACAAAATTAACTTTCCCAAGGTTCATTTATCCCAAAATATATTCGTTTAAGAAAAATACAAAAGTATGTACAGAATATTCTAGAAAATATTAAAATCCACCTCAAATAACAATAATCATCCCATCTTCGTCATCCACCATCCCACGTTCTCCACCCAAAGCAAACATTCCCTAATAATTCCATTTTCCTCTGCATTCATTAAAATTCACCACCATAATTCTCATTTAGCATCAAGAACTCGGAACAAGCAACTAAAACTCCAGTCGATAAATCCATCCGGCGAAAACGAGCGACACGAGTGTCCCGCGATGGTGCACGCGGAACGGTACCAACGAGCGAGTGAAAATATCCGGGAGCTCATTTAGCCCCTCCGGATTGTTCGAGCGTTGACAGGGAGTGCTGGCACCGACTCATTTGGATCTCATCCCTCAGACACCCCCAGGGTATAATCCGTTTGAATTACATCCGTCAACACCGCGCCCTCTGCCACGACACACTTTTACGAGCCACCCCCGCGTCGAGAGATCGAGCACCTGTTAAAGGTTGGCCCGCGCCGCTTTGGGAATTGTCTCGAAAATTCTTCCTTCCAAGGAATATCTGTGTACGCTTTCTCGATCATTCGCAACAATTTTGGTTCTTAATTTTTTTCTATGTTTAGGGGTAGGTTAACCCTCAACACGTTCCGTACGGAGTGAAAAGTAAACGTTTCAGTAGTATTTTAAAGCGAAGCAAAAAAGGTAGTTTATTTAATTTGGAAAAAATAACTCTTCCGTTAAACATTGGATATTTTTATTTTTCTCTGCATTTAGTTTGAATGAATTTGAAGACTCAGATTGGACTTCTTCCTGCAGTCTAGCATAATATTTTTTATTCGGTATATTAAAATTTGATTCGAAGTACCTTACCTTCGTTCTCTAAGAGAACTTGATTTTTCTATCTTCGTTAAATCGCGTAATTTATTTAACTACGTAATATACAGTTTGCGGAATGAAAAAATTTCCAATATTGCTGACCAAGCGCTACTTTTAAATACGCAATCTTAAATACCCAAAAATGTTGCATATAAGCTAAAAATCACGTGCATTCTCCCGATAACGCAATCTTCTGTACTTTTCTCTTAAAATATAGCAAACTTGCCGAGTAAGTGGTCCACGCTCGGAATCCTCGTCTCGTCGCATCCTTAATGCATCCTGAAGGACTCTTTTCCTCCTTCTTGTCTTTTTGCTCCTCTTTCTGTTTCACGGTCGCGGGTTTTAGCCGCTAAAGACCATGAAAAGAAGAGGGGAGGAAGACGAGTCGACTGGCTGCGGAACTTCGAAAATTTATTCCGGAAGTAAACGGCACGGTTCTCGCAAAACCGGGAAATCCTCGTCGAGCACACTTTTTCGCGATACTCCGCTCGCCTTTTCTTCTCCCTTTTGGCCTCGCGTCGTTAATTCTGTGGCTGCCACGCAGTGATTTTGGGTAATGATTTGGAAACGATCCGCGAGAGAATTTTTGTGTCATTAGTGGCTGGAAACTGTGCCGGGTGAAAATTACGCTTGCTCGTGAGGAACGGTGCTTTGGTCGTTGATGAGAGTGGCTGAGCGGCGATAGATGTTGATAGATGTTGGCGGTAGGGTTGATTAATTTTGGACCGGTTTTTTCAGTCAAAGCATAGGTTTTTCTTTATAATATTAAATTTTGTTACGATATTACTATACATATTAACCTTAGAGGATAAATAATTGATCTATCACGATCAATCTAACGTCGTAAAATTGCTACTTTCTTTATATTCATCGGAAAAAAACTTTCCTTCAAAAAAAAAAAAAAACAAATGTACCAAATCGACACAGTGATAAAAAATCAATATAAAGAAAGAATGATCAATGATGATTATCAAAAATAAAATAAAAAAGTAATTTCTGCATATTTAGGTATCTTGTTAGCATAATTTTTTATTGGTCACAAATGTGTTGCACCGCTTGTTCACGTTTATGGCAAAGTGTAATTTTTGCGAGAGAAACGTGTTAAATTGATCGAAGGAACAGGTGAGTGTTAAAAAACGATTCGACCGAAGGACAAAATGATCACGATGATCGGAAAAGAAAAGGAAACGATCTCGAAATGAGTCGATGTTTTGATAAACAGTCCGAGCGAAGCGGCTGCAGCCGATTCTGTTGAACTATCGTGCCAGAAATCAGAAGCATAAACGCTTGTTTCCTGGCGTTTGTTGCCTCAGAATCGCGGGCTTTCCAGTTTCTTCTAGCGGAACGCCGGTTTCAGAGGGAAAGAGAGAGAGAGAGAGCGAAAGGGAACGCTGGATCGTCGAGTCTGGAGAAAATGCGAGGGTATAAGAGCGAGGTAGAACGAGTTGGTGAAAGCAGAACGTTTCCTTCGAAACTTTGGAATTTATTCTTGGAACAAGCGTTGTAGAGCCGTGGAAAACCTGCCGGGTGTTTGTCTGTGAGACTTTGAAATAATTGTTTCGCAATAACAAAGTCGCGAATGAAACCTTCCTTCTTCTTCTTAGAACGTTTTTATTTCCAATTTTTCTCTTCTTTTTTTTTATTCCTTTTTTTTTTTATTTAAATTCTATTTTCGATCCTTTGAAAATGGAAACAGAAGTATTCGATGTCTTGTTATAAACCGATTCGTTTAATTTGGAACTGGATCGCATAGATTTGTTCGAAAAGGATATTGTTAATGACTTTTGTAGGTCGTTCTGTGAATCAAAGTTTGTTTCGTATACGGAATTTCGTTTCCACAAAGGTGGAATTTGTAACTTTTGCAATTTCCGTAGCTTTGATTGTCGACGTTATTATGATGGAATAATTATCTCGATCGAAGGGACACGGTAAACACGCGATACCTAGCTAGCAAACTCGAGAGCAAATTTCGAAGTTGTATGAACGAAACTATTCCTCGTCGACGTATAGATTTCAACGGTTACCACTCTTGTTTTCGAATCCCTTCCCTTCTTTTTATGAATCTTTTGGGAGTTCCTATTTCCTCCCTGCGATACCTTAATTGATCTAATTAAAATGAGTCTAGTCGGATGTAAACAAGCTTCTATAACGATGGTAATTTTTTTTACAATCATTTTAGTATGTTTCTCGTTCGTCCCTTAATTATTTGGCATAATTATGATGTTCGTTCAATTATTTCTTCGCGAGATGAAAGAAACAAATAATTTTTCACACAGAAACAATTTCCACGTATGTGTTCCCTATTCAAACAACGCTCATACACCTCATGCATATTCACATATCTAGTAATCCCACAGTGGCAGAATGAAACGTTTGTTACAAAATTGATGGGAAACAGATGCAACGTACACTTTACTTAACAATGTAAATACGTTTATGCTAGACGAACATATTCCGAAATCGTTAGATGGCAAAAGTTTATACGCAGCAGAAAAGCTGTCGGCACACTCCGTCCCAAAAAAAAAAAAAAAAAAAATCAATAAATCGTTAATAAACCATTTCCAAACAGATCCAAATAAATCATTCATACTATATACATTAAAATAATTAAAAAACGGTTTCACGGAACTGTAGCGGCTCTCCTACACTCCGCCATCAGAGGAACCTACAAGACCGACTTTCCCGCGAGTCCTCGAAAACAGTACGATTACTACTTATACCGATCTCTCTCCTAACTTTAACATCCCCGCATTTAAGGCACGAGCCTGCTAGGATGCCTTACTGACGAGTCCACTAGCAGGCCCCGGAAGAAACGACTTCCTATCCTTTTCCTTCCTTCTTTCATCCGCCACAAAAGAACGATCAAGGCACACACCACACAGCTTTCTCCCAAAGAAACAAAGATATAAATTTTAACAAAAATTTTAACTCAAAAAATTCATCAATCTCAGAAATTCCACCCAAATGGAAACATTCAATCACACCAGCACCAAAAGCTTCAAAAGAGCCTCGACAACCTCGTGCATCGATCTTCAATCATTTCACAACTAACGTATTGTACGTCCGCTTACCTGGACCATTAACGAGATAGCGACCAGCCCTTGACTCTTGTGCTGCGCCTCGCTCATATTGTGATACAGTTCCGCGTTGAAGCCGTACACTTGTATCTGAAACACAGAGACAGGAAGAACGTCAGAAAGTGGGCGGACGGGATTTATTTGGTCGCATAATCGCGACGCGTCCCCGTATTTCCTAGGCCGCAATTACGTCGACTTTCTCGTTCGCGCGAAACCGAGCTACGGGACCGCGGGCCGCTTTGTAGACCGGCGACACCGCGCGTATACACAGAAAAGGCCCGTCGCGAGATCGTCTTGCCGAAATTACGCGCTCCGCCGCTCGGTCTCGTGCGTGTTGTTCCGCCGCTTTCCAATGAATTAATCGCTCGAAGATTTCAGAGGGTCTTTCACCCACTCCGCTTGTTCCTCCTGATCCCATACATCACGAGAATTAATCCTTCGTGCACGAGTATACATACTTCGCGTAGCTCGTGCCTCTGCCACGCCACGATTGTTTCACTCGATGCTACAATACTCGTCTGGGTAAACGCACGCGGCCTTTGATTCCTGGATCGTTCGGATCATCAATTGGGTGTACGTTTGTTTGGGTTTTGGAATTT
>SMSQ01025684.1:688151-746247 GCA_019453375.1 Ctenoplectra terminalis | reverse complement strand
AAAAAAAAAAGGCCAGCTCATTTTCTCGCGCAGCAAGATATCGCGTCGCTGTTTATTGGATCGGAAAATGATCGAGCGGAAATATCGGGGGCACGTTTAAAAATCCATCACGCTTTGTCGAGAGGTTCACTCGCGAAATATCCGATGGAACTCTTTCGAACTTCATATATTCCGCCCTCCAATGTCCTCGTTTCACCACTTTCTTCCATTCATTCGTGTTTCAGTTTCGAGCTTTTATGTCGCGATGATAGGGTTGGTCTTCCAACCTGATAACTTTTAATCTAACCAGGAATCATTTATTTATTTTCTTTTTCTACTCAAATATGCGTGAAACGTACTCGATGTGTGGCTACAGTCCCATTCTCTTATCGCTGAAAGTAATTAAGAGTACGAAAGTTCTTGCGAACGCAAAGGAAAAGTTTAGGAAAAGTTACCTCCGTGGAAAGTGTTAATTAGAGACAAACTGTGAGAAGACCAAGTTTCAGAAAATCGCTAAGTAATATACTCGTTTTTTTTCCTTTATCGTTTCCTTTAGAATCGAGAGTTTATTCTCTTTAATCGGTGAAAAAATATAAAGCAACGTTCGTCGGAAAGCGGTACAACATAGAATTCTTAAAGAAATTCTACTTATTTCTATAATATAACGTTTGTGTAAAAAATTGACCGCTAAATAGCTTGAACCCCACATAATAAGTTCCATTCAAAGAAGCAATCCCGCTACGTTCAATGTATTCCTCAAAGCATTCCAGTTTCCTTCATTCCACTGTAAACGCGTTTCCAAGTTTCTCAGGCATTGGTTTATTCGTTCAATTCCTCAAACATATCGGTCGGACTCGCTACAATGAGCACCACAAAGGGTAGGAAAATGAAAATATTAAAATCGTTCGAACAGGTTGCATCGATCGGTTCTTCGTGGCGTTCGTTAAGGTTTACTTTCAACCAACCGAGTTCTTTCGTCGGGAATCACCTCTCGCATTGGTAGTGATACCTTCGAGCGTCGATTGGTCGAAGTGGAAAGAAATTCCACGTCGAGCCGCACAGTTATGCGTTAATTAATGTGGAAACGTTCTATTCTCGACGCGAAATTCTCGCGGTTTCCTTTGCTGGTTTCTGGTAGACGCGGACAAAAAAAAAAAAAGAAAAAGAGAGAAACGCAATTCAGATCCGATAAAATAAATGGTAACCCAGTTTCATAAAAATAAAGCGCGTTTTCATAAGACTTGTGCAGAAGAGGAAGAGAAATTGGGACGAGTGGTTAAATGGTGGGATAGAAACAATAGAACAATAAGAGTTTCGCGTTCATTAAAGTAACCGTTCCCCTTCATAATATGTATTTGTTTTTTCTAGAGCGCTTCGTACATACGTGTATATTATTAAAAAAATATATTTGTCACCGGCGAGCATACTATTATCATTTTTCTCTGTTTTCTTTTTAGTCCTGTCGTTGAAAACTTCGTTAACAGAATTCGAAATATTGGATAATTAAAGGCGGCGACTTTGAGTTATTGATTTAAATACATCTTGGTTTATCGGTAAAAAAGTATCGTGTTTTCGTGTACCGGAATCGAAAAATGATCACGACTATGATAAGCAATAATCGTTGACTCCTGGTATTGGAATTTATAACACGTACTGCGAACTTTCTTCCCTTGTCTCTGGATGGAAAATCAATTTTTATGAGCCTCGTTCTTGAAGGTTCTATAACGTCCATGCACGCTGTGTAAAACGATCGGAAAATTGTTTGATCGAATAACTTTAGCTGACCCGATTACAGCATACTTCAAAATTTGTAATCTGTTGTGTAAGATATCAATTTAGTGAAACTATCGTGATAAACAGAAAGAATGTTATCCAATATTTCTTTCGTCTCTGATATTTAATTATTTGATTTAATTATCCGATACATAATTTTTTCTTAATTATTCAGAAACGTTACGTTCCAATTATTTCATATCGATAATTTATGCGAGTCCTGTTCCGTTTAAATCTCGAATCAAATTTTGATTTTATTCCGATTCTGTTCGTACGATTATTTTATCCGACTCCTAAATACTTGCATCTTAAATTAAGCTTCAAAATGATTTTACTGGAACACTGGTACCTAGGTAAAAAAAAAAAAAAATAAAAAAAAATTTCTCGTTTCTCCTTCACCATTTAATCAAAATCTCCACCGAAGAAATCAAAGCATTAACATATAGGTCATCGATTCGAAAAGTCTGTTCTTCCTCTCCCATTCGTCTCGTTCCAATCTCGCACGGTACCATTCACCTTCATCCACCACTAAAAATCAACGACCAGAGTTTCTACTTGCGCTCTCATCGCTTTACGCATGCAAGTAATACTAAAAGTCGATCATATAAATCAAATTATGATTCACGATTCGTCAATAAAATGATCGACGAAAGGAATTGTCTGCTTAAGACCCAATCATTTTCCGCTCGATCATTTACTTTACGACTTTTCCAAGTAAAATAAGATACCGATTTTATTCCGCCTCGATCGTTCAGGAACGAAATAAAATAATAAGACCAAGGATCCGTGCACAGGACAGATTCAACGAACTCGTCTCCAACAATCGTTTCGAATACTTTTGCGCTTTTACGCGAAATACCCGATCCGAACCGATTGCTTAACTTTGTCGAGTTGCTATTGCACACCGCGATAACTCTGTTTACTTCGCGTGGAATATCATTTTCGTTCATTGACGAAAACTCGACGATTCTCGAGGATATAGTACTCGGAGAATCGTTTGGCTCGAATGGCCGGATGATGGATGACAACTGCACCACTTTGCGATATTTAAGCTTCCCTCCCAGGCGGATAATAATTCCTCGAGATATCGTAGCCGAACCTGGTAGAATTCTGCCACAATTGCGGAACGATCGTAAGAAAGCTAGCTCTCCTGTGGGGTTACCACTCCTTTTTCTTTCTGTTCGACGTTTTACGACGCCTCTTTAACCTTTTCTCCTGACCTGCCTCGTCGCTGCGCCCTGGTAACTGGTGGGTTTGTATAATTCGGTGAAAACGAATTTCCTGGCTCGTAGCACGAGGTGACATATTCGTTTCTGATTTGTGCTACTTTTGCAAAGGAGGGAAGTTTCGTTCCAGTGTAAAGAAGTTTACTTTTCCGGGACGTAACGAGTTTTTAATTCTTCAGACGTTTAGCTGAACATTAATTTTGCGACAATTTATGTTTATTTTAGAATGGTCTGATACGATTCGTAATAATGTAACGATTTTATACGATTTTATACGATTTTATATTTTTAATTATATATTTGCGTAAAGTTACGTCGAATTCATTTATTTCTGTACTCGTTATAAATTATCGTATACAAATATCGGATAAATAATTCAATTAATTTCTATTATCAATCAAAAAATGAATTTTCGATCAATTTAAAAATCTTTCCTTTCATCGTACTATCTAAATAATACTCGCTACTGAAGTAGTGCATAACAGGAGGAAAATGAATTTCCTTCTCGCTATTCTCTTCGCTTCCGTTTCTAATTCTTGGCTCGTCGCTCGGTGGTCCATTGGAGCCAATGACACGGGTAATAAAGCAAAGCTGTTGCACGGGAAATTTCGCGATCAACGGGAGCGGAACAGGACGAGGAATTCGAGTTCCTTCAACTCGATCGTTTCAGGAACGGGAGACGAGGCAGGAGGTTCGGAAAAATCTTACGACACGAGCGCTCTGCGCGTTGCACGTGTAACGTCACCCCTTCGGGCGTCGTGACATAAATTATGCGAATGTCCCGTGCTAAAAACTGCAGGAAGAAATAGATCCAGAATTGCCCCAGTGGTCGCAGAACATTTGTTATTAACAGCTCGGTTGGATTCGGGATATTGTTCGAAAGAGTGGAATAAATTTAATCGGTATTAAAAATTTGATGCATCAAATCACGCGAAATATGTCGTTATTATTTACTTTTTATGAGAAAACTATTTAATATAGAAAAAAAAGAGTAAGAGGCACAAATTATAAATTCTGTTATAAATATTATGTTACAATGGAATAGAAAATGTGTTAAATAGAATTGGAAGACTATTTTAATACAATAACAAAAAAAAAAGAGTGAAAACTAATTTTTAATCAAAGAACATAAAAGTAAACATTTCCTAAATTAACATCTTACTTTTTCAAAACACATAAATTACCACCACACGCATAAAACTAATCCCAACTTCCTCCAAGACAAACATCCACCCCACCCTATCTAGATCATCTTTACGACCGGTCAAAACCACCCTTAACCCGATCCATCTTTACCGTACGATTCTTCACAGCTTACACGAGAAAGAATACGGAACATTAATCCGATCTACGCCTTCCCCTACGGTCAAATCGTCTTCTTACCCGCACTTACACCCCTCCTACTGTATATCCTGCCGAACAGCAAAACTTCCAGTCCCATAAAAGACGTAAGTAGTGTTCCGCGATCGCCCGCGGATCCAAATGGTCGAGCGGGATAAAAGCATCGGTGCATCTTGGCTGGAAGTTTCGCGCGTGTCGATTTCAATTTTCGACGAGCCGCAACGCTGCGGGCCTTTTCAGCTCGATGAAAGTTTTACACGCCGTATGCTCGATGGAAACGTCCGCTAACAGCACTGCACGCTTCCTACCAGCCAAGATTTCCAGCCATCGTCCTCGAGCCACCGGGACGCACCCTTTCATTCGATCGCAGGGGTTGAACGTGTCAAAGGGGTTCGTCGAGCTTCAACCGTGTTGCGAAAGTACCCTCGTGAAGCAGCTTTTTCTCTTCTTTTCTCTCTTTTTCTTCTTTTTTTTTTTTTATTTTTCGTCTCGCGGGGGTTGTAAACAAGACGGAACTGGGAGATGAAGAAATCAAAGAAGCATCACCGCGAACGACGAAATCGTTGCAACGTCGGTTTCCATCTGTGTGACAGAATATCAGTTGCTCGTGCATCATAATTACAAGGTAGAAATTGCAGACTAGCGTCTCTTGGTCTCCGTAACGAGGCCGCTGGCTGGAATTTCGTTCACGCGAGGAAATCGTGGTACCGGCTGGAAATTTATGGCGTGATTTATCGCTGCTGTTCCGCGATTATCCTTTCGACGCGGATTACGAACGGGGTTCACTTCGGTAATAAGGAACAGGCACGGATGATGGGTGAGAATTGATGCTTCGATTGGGTACGAAATTTTCGGTCTATTTGGATATTAATTATACTTGGATCCTGAGTTGCTTTTGATGATATAACCTGGAATAATTTTATTCGGATACCGTTGGTGACAGAGAAGTGTTCGACTAGTTTAAGTATTGATTATTCTTCCTTTAAGATATAATTTTTTTTATATATACTCTATTTCATTCAAAGGCTATTATCCATTAGTAAAATAAGATCTTATAGTTTTTCATTTAGTTTTTCATTTGCAAACCTGTAATTATACATAAAATTTGTTAAGTACCTAAGATGAGCGGATATTTTTGTGACCAACACTTTATCAGAACTATTAAAAAAATATACAGCATACGTTTTAAATTCCCATTTTTTTATGGCAGTTACTTCTCAACACGGTCAAACAAAATACAAAACAAAAAGAAACCATACTCTAACACCAAAAAGCACGACTGTAAGAATAAAAGCAAAGCACCGGTTAACGAACAAATTAATCTATCCAACGATCAAATGTCCGTTTTCGGTTGCAGACAGCGGGTGTGCCCCGTGCATGGGCAACACACGGCGGGGAGGACGTACCAGTGTTCGCCATCGGCCCTCTGGCGAATGTCTTGTTCTCCGGTAGCATCGACCAAAGCTATATACCTCACGCCATCTCGTACGCCTCCTGTCTGGGTCACCACGCGAGCCGCTGCTCTCGAGATTCCACATCCAGCAACGACACAATGAGCGTCCCGATAAGCTGTCCCTCGGCGGAGCCGAACAGCGCCGCGATATCCAGCGACGTGATGAATGACCAGGCTAGAAATCCACCCACGAAATCCGGCGCGTCTCTCGAACCGGCCGGCTCCCGTTCGCTGACCAGTGTTCTGCTGCCCCTTATCCTCGCCATCCTGCCGTGCCCGCTCGAGGGGACAAGTTAATGCCCGTTAGAGCCTCTTCCGGTGAATGGTTCCCAGCTACGTTCAACCTAAACCGTCCCGAAGAAGCTTTCGCCTAATTTACCAGAGCGGGACAACAGGTGATTCTAATGATCGGGAGAACTCGGTCCGATATTCTCGGATTAAGTAGCTCGAATATCAAAGAGTGTTCGAACGAACCAGGGTTGTTCAGGTACGAACCGTAGTTGCTATCAGATCAGCCGGATGAGGGTAAACCGAACGTCTATTAATTCTTCTCCGTGGTGGAACGAAAAATCCGCGGAAGCCGTGTATAAAATGAGGAAATAAGTGGCTTCCGAAGAGGATACGAGAGCGAGGGACTATATTCGGATTTCCGTGCACGCGGATATAGTGAATAATTTATCAAGTCGGATCGATACGTCGAGCCCATGATCGAGAGCAACGCCTATCCTCTGCTGGAAGCTGTTCAGAAAATCCAGGGTATAGGTTAAACGGATGGCTAATGTACGACGAGGGGCTGTCTCTTATCTCGTACCGATGTTACGTCGCGTCGAAGGGAACTGGGATTAATCCCGAACCCTATGCTGCTTCTTCCCTGGGTACCAGCCCCGCGTGAAAGGTACACGTGGGCTCGATAGAGCTACGGTTAATCAGCGTCAAGAGTCAATAGATGATCTCGCATACTTGGCGATCCTCAAGACGTTTCGCAACGCGATCAAGTGGAAGATTTTATGGTGAATTGTTTCGACGCGTGTCGCGTGAAACGTCGAGTGTTTTGCAAACCGGGCGGATTCGATGGAACGTGAAGGGGCAATTTGTCGAGGAGCACCGTGTATTCGAAAGATTTTCAAGCTCCATCGAGCGACGCCGGGAAAGGTTTCCCGGCTCTCTTATGGTTCTGTTAGCTTCGACGAAAAGTTAACGACGGTTCTTGCCTAATTCCGCAAAGAATTTAGAAGCACGCGGCAAGGGGCTGGTGATTCAAAGCAGTTCAGGGGACAATTTGCGAGACGATAATGACTATCCCGAGACTGTTCGGTGAACTGTGCCGACTTTCAAAGCTTTCACAGAATCTAAATGGGGTTTACAAGTGCTACGTGACGAGGATACTTGAGCCAACATTCGCGAAAAGTTCACCGATAGACTCCAACTTGGTTCGATTAGAGGGGTGTCGAGCGTGTCGATGAGGACACGGCCGTCGAAACAAAGTGTCGAAGAGGTTCCTCGAAATTTGTGAAAGTGATTGATACAGGATTGGTGTTATGTTGCGTTGCTTATCAGTCTGTTTCATCTTAAAAGTGGTT
The DNA here is from genome assembly GCA_019453375.1 of Ctenoplectra terminalis. NCBI lineage: Eukaryota > Metazoa > Arthropoda > Insecta > Hymenoptera > Apidae > Ctenoplectra > Ctenoplectra terminalis. Next base: position 738,895 of record SMSQ01025684.1, on the reverse strand, counting down.
TTGAAATCGTGTGTTATACGGGAATCGTGTTAGGGCTGAATCTCGGAGGAATTTTTAAACGTACAGATGTTACGGAAAACGTGTTGATAGATAAGGATTGGTCGTGCCGATTGTTTCGTCGAAGACTAAAAATGATCAAAAATTAGATTCCCTTGTATGATAACTTCTTTTTTTTTCTTCTTAGTATCGCAATTCTGTAGCGAAAAATACGAGAAGAACGGTTTAGAAAAAAGTGGTGTCACACAAAAATAGATTCCTCTTTCTACTATTCTATTTTCTGGTTTTAATGAAACAGGAAGCACGTACAATCTGATTCGCGAAATACACATTATACGAGATAAAAATACGAGCAAGAAAGGAGTAAATTTATCGTAAATATTCACGATAAAATGGAAATATTTTATCAACCCCGTTTCGAAATCATTCTCTGTTAATATTGTCTTTCAAAATTCTTGTTACAATAACATGTTTTCCGTTCATAATTTGTTCGTTCCATTAATCAAAACTGTTCTATACTCGATATACGAACCTTGAAGTATGTTTTAACGCTATTAATCGGTCGGTTTGATCTGGTTTCCGAAATTAATTTTCGCGACAGCGTGTATTTGAACGGTCGAGCTGTGCTTCAAACAGGATCAAATACGTACAGTATACATACAGTATCGGAACTGTTATAACGGTTGTTTTCATTAGCATTCGAATGGAAATTGCGAGATTTGAAAACGAGCGGCAGTAGCTGAGAATCTCAAGAAGACCACGTTTAATTCAAATTTATGACAATTCACTCTGTGATATCGAATTTAATAGCGATCCCTCGTCGCTAGGAATTTCATGGAAACACGTCGAGATTTTTGGGTCGTGTATCGATCAGAGAAGTGATTAGATCGCTCGTGTTCGCGATAAAAGTGCGGAAAACGAGGGGAATTAATGGGAAAAGTGCTTTGCGATTGATCAGAAGTGACACAAACGACGGGAATCGACCTTTTGCACGGCGAAATCAGATTCACTTTGATCCTGGATTACTATCCGCATTGAAAACTTATCACTATCAAGGACTGCAACATCTCGATTTCGAAACGAAGGTTTTTAAGCGCGTTTACTGATTCGAATTCGAGTGTAATTGTTACACTGTGAACGGTAATATTATTTCACCGAATGATATAGCTCTAGCAATTCAAGAAGAGATAAAAAATGTTTTGAATAAATTTGAGAGATATAAAATAAAAATTCAGGATTATACAGTATAAATATTCAGATAATTTTATTTTCAAAAATGCAATCATCGATCGCAGAGTGAATCGTGTTGCTAAAAAATTTTTAAATACCAACTGTTGCCGAAATCAGCAACAAAATATCTTCCCTTGCAGTTCACGTACTCGTCGAAAGTATAATCTTGATTTTTGATATTTTCGTTTATTTTTTCTCAGTTTTCCATTAAAATTGCAATCAAAATAGTTGGTGTCGACGGGAAATTAGTTTACTTAAGTGGAGAATGTTTGTTGCGAGATAAGATCGTTACAACAAGCGGAATTCGTTTTCACGATATCGCGGAGGCGAAACTCGTTTCGCTTAATTCCCTATAAAAGGAATTTCTTGCATGATGATGATGAAGTGCTCATGAGCGACGCTTCAAACTAACGCAATAAAAGGAAAATACAAATGCTGTTCTTGTTCTGTGTGGTTTTTTTTTTATCGCAGAACTCGATGAATTTGCTAAGGAAGTTGTTAAACCAGACCAACTTGAAATTCGAACCGCTTGGAAATGGTTTTTGTTCCAGAGTTTAGATATTCTTTTTATTTTTTATTATTATCTAGTATTTTTATTATTTATTCGATATATCTTATTTTTTATTACATTTAAAAAATTGTTATTTTATCGCGCACTACACTTAACTTATCTTAACAATGTTTTACGTATTATAGATATGTTATTTTTTTTTAATTTAATCAATTTAAAAATAATTTCCTTATCGTTCTTTCTTTCGTCTTTCTCTTTAATTAAAAAAAAATTTTAACCTTTTCAGAGACACTGACACAATCATGCACGTGGACACTATTTCTTTAGTACATTTTAATGTTTTTGTACTTTTTTTTAATTTTGTTTAATTGCTATCGATTTCAAATGAATAAAATGTTAGACCATTTCCTTCAACTTTAAAAATATCGTCTCCGAAGAAGTTAGAATATTTTACGTCAATTCGTAAGGAATTCCAAGCACTATCGATGTCTGACATATTTCCAATATACTACTAGCCGGATCAAGATCGCGCGAACGATGTTTTTGCTCGTTTACATCGTCTAAGTACTAAGATCGGAATCAATCCTGGCGAGACCAATTAATTATCGATTAGCAACAGCGGAATTAGAGTAGAAACTCGAGTGAACATCTCTCGCGTGTATTATATACGCGTAGATCCGGAAAGCAAGGCGAGAGATAGAGAGTGGATGTTACAACTTCCTGCGGATTATTATTCACGAACACAATCGGTGTTATTAACGATATCCAAGTTATGTATTTATCATTGAACCGAGTTGAAAATTATTATTATCATCGTTAACAGTCTGAAAATAATACTTGTTCACCGTTGCTACACAAAGGTAATAAAATTTTAATGATTTATACCAGTCTGTAAAATATTTCTCTTGAAACGATGATATAAAAAATGGGAATCAAACTTTTTAACAAGTTGAATGAATAACGTACACTTTATGAAATAAACAACAATTTCAGTTTAATAAATTGTTCTTTATTCCGAGACTGTCGCGTAGTTACCATAAAACGAAGTTAAGTTTGTCGGAAAAAGTGCTAAAGCTTTTATGAAAGCGTCAAATGCCAAGATTTATGCTTTGCTGCTGGAAAAGACAATGGGCAATGATCAAACAATGGACAGGCATTCAAGGAAAAACAAACTGAGCCGTGAAGTTTCGAGAAAGATTTCAGGAAGTTAACAGCGAAGCTACGAGCGGGGAAAAAAAAAGATTCGTCGAGCTTAACTGTAATGTTTGAAAAACGACCATTTCAACTTGCTACTGAACTTTATGAGAAGACCGACTCCTTTATCCGACGTTTTCTTTGGCATTCCTTTAAAAACCGTCTTTTTCAGTCTAGAATGAAAATCGTTATACCAATCGACGGATTAAAATTAATCTGTCTTCTGTTCGTGTCTCAATTTTACGATTTAAATGTTGCGCTACGTGTTAAGATCGTAGAAAGCACACGAGTTTTTATTTCAATTTCGTTTTTTTTTGTATATGATTTGTTTGTTATATATCAGTTTAGCATTAAAACGTACGAATAATATTTCTTGTTTGAAACATTGTTTATTATTTTTATTATTTCCGTAATAAACGCTTTATTAGATTTAACGTTATTCCGTTACGAAAATTTAAAGTTTGAGTTATGTTTTAATATTTTGTACGAACTTGTGCTTTTATTGTGTCAAAAAAAAAAATTTTCGTACGAAAACGGTGTATTTACGTGAAGTAAAAATACGTAAACGAAGAGTAAGAAGATAATTCAGGATTTTCCGTGGGACGAAATAAGCTCGAGCTTTGAACTTCAGTGTAGTTCTCCAAATGTTTTTTTTCCCTTTTCTGTGGGATCTACATCGTGATATTCATACATTTCCATGACAAAACGAAAGATAAAGTAACACCAGAGTTATAATGTTAGGTATGAGAAATGGGAATTGAAAAACGAATCTACAAAATTAGAGGACTCGAGTGCTAATAAATAGGTGTTAAAAGCTTTTCGAAAATAGAATTCAAAGAATTTAAAGGAGAAAATGTTTGTCGTAATTACAAACGTTACAGTATATTAATCTTTCAAATTAAGAAAAAGAAAAAACAAAAATAGAAAGCACGAAATTAAAGCAACATAAATTCTACGATTCCAAAATCATCTGAGACACAAGAAAAAACAAGAAAAAACACAAGAAAACAAAATTCTCTTCTTTGATTTTCCATCTTTCAACCCTTATAGCAAATGTCGCTAAATATCGAGCACACCATCTGAACACGGCATAAATTTATCACATTCACTAACATGTATGCGTGTAGAGCGCGTATTCTGCCAAACAAGACCAGTCGAACTCCAACAACAAGCAAACAGTTAAGTAACTTCGCAAAACAATAGTTTGAAAACTATCAGCGCAATATACACATCAATCGCCTGTGCAAGTCAACAGCCATGGGCACGAATGTTCGTTCGTGCAGAATTGTTCGAGGATCGTTCGAAGAAAGAAAACGAACGTTTCAGGAGAATCTTAACGCATTGTAGACGGATCGAGATATATTTACTATTTCAAATCTCAAATATTGAGAAGATAAAAATAAATTTTTTAATTTTGTAAATTGCTAATTTTATAAATTCTCGGTTCAGCTCAAAGTTCAAATTAACGCTACAACTACTCACGATAATAATATACTTATTTGTATCGAAAAAATATAAATGAAAGATATAACAGAAAAAACATAATACAAGGGAGGTAAATCTTTATAATAATTTTTAACAGAAAATAATAGAAAATCTCAGAAAATCTCAGAAAAACCCTCAAATTATAATTACTCTAAAATTGTTATAATTCGAACACAAATTATTTGCAGAAGTACGCAAGCGAATGTTTATTCACTCCTAAATTTATTCTGTATTAAGATTTGCGAGAAAGTGTCTCGTCCTCAATGTGTTAGGGTTGTTTCGATCTTTATCCATGATAGGTACAAGCTCTATAGTCGACCGGACCGGAATCCACCGATGAAACTCATCTGTTTCCACGCGGTATCGAGGGAATTGCGAGCGAGCAGCCGGCCTAGAACTACCTTTGCCTCTCGAACCTCTGTGTCGTTCGTTATCCGAAAGGAAGATAGCGTTTTTAGCTATGTTCCGCCGTAGAAATAGCTTGTGTTGCATCGACGTATTAGATTCCTTGTGTTCGGTCAAGGATCGTCGACGGAGATAAACCGTTCAACCGGAGAAAAATCCCTACGGTGATTTTCTATTTACAATGACACGAGGGGAGGTTGAAAGGGGAAAGGTTAAGTACGGTCTTTGTCGTTCGACTGAAATCCTGAAAACTGAGAACTTTCTTTCATGGTTTGTTTCGCGTACTTTTTTCATTACCGTAACTTGTCTTCATCCTTCGTTTGGCAAGTTTGCTGTTGATTTAAAAAAAAACAAAAAAAAAAACCAAAAAGAAAAAAAAGTTTCTTCGTACAACTTTTTTATTCTTTTTTCATGGTCTATATTGTAAAATTAAATAATCAGTCGTTAATAGTTAGTGAGTGTTTCAAATTGAAGAGTTATTCGAGTAAATGTCCTTCAGGAAAATTAAGCAATACGTATTACAATTTTTACTTCTCAAGATAAAGAATTATTAAAACGAGCTGAGAAAAGTATCGGGAAAACTCAAGTAATGTTTGTAGCACGTTAATAATGTAAAAGTATTTTTCAAAAAAAAGATATCATCGGATGGGAAGGTATTGGATTCTTCCTGTCTTTACGCAGAAAAGCAATCATACGAAACCGATATCTTTAAATCCATAAAAAACGCTCGAAGGAGAGAATAGTTCGGCGCGTCCGTGGAGATCCGCGCAATTTGTCGCGTGATCTTTGGAACGCGTACGCGCTATAAAAGTGTTCTTCTTTTCAGCATGAAGTAACGCAGCGTTCGCTGTCCGGAAAGACAACGAAATATCCTTGCGTTTCTCTCGCGATCGTTCAAAGACAACACGCGTCGAGGATGCAGATACTTCGCAAGGATCGCCTTGTTTCTTTGTTACGACCTGTTTTATGGTCGCATGTTCTTACGAGCTGGTCATCGGTTCGATAGAGAAACGTTTTTGAGCACTAATAAAAACATGCTGTAAACGTGTTCTCCGTCTCGTTGTTGGAGAATACGTCGTAAATATGCTGTAAATAATTTTTGTGATCCATGTAAATCGTTCGGGTGTACCTAGGGATCTTAACCAGGTGTCGTTTCCAGGGGACACTGAAACTTTTAGTGCCGATTTGTTTAATTAAAACAGATAACTACGATTTATCTTCTTCTTTCAATCAGAAGTACTGAATGTATTTAAGCGTTCGTTCACAATTTATTGCGATCTTGATCGGTGTAATAACTTTGACTTAATTTTGTATCGCGAATAACGTAACAAAACATTTTAACAAGTAGGTTTCGTAACTGGAAAGTTGAAAAATTTAGAGCGTTAGTATCTCTGATTATTTTATCATTTATAAAATTGCAGGCGTCAAATTAAAAATCTTCTGTCTTATTTTTTAAAAGAATGGTACTCTTGAAAGTACCATTTTCACGACGTTCTCATAATTCAATGAAAGAATATAAAAAAAAAATATATTTTAATCGTTTTAAAATGAAAACCAAACATACTTTTTGCACCCTTAAATACTGTTAAGCCAAAGGTTAAGAACCCCTACGATGAACTTTCCTTTCTTCGTGATACGTGGTCGTACATCGTGCTGATAGGAGGGGCAGGTGGGTTTTCAACAATTCGAGCAATTCCTGTTCAATGGATATCGGCGAGGAATCGATTTTCGCGGCCTAACTCGGGGATTAATCCGAACCGATAAATTTCGTGAAATAGGAAAAACTCGAGCGGCTCTTCTCGTCGGAAGATTTCGAGATGGCGAAATCGAGCGGGCCGAGCTCGTGATTGAATTGAAGCGGTACGAGATAGAACTAAACGACCACCAGTCACCTATGACCTTTCGGCTCTTCTTTCCTCTTTCTTTTCCTTCTTTTTTTTTTCGAACCAGAATTTTCTCATCATTAACCGCTGTATAAACGGGAAAATGAATTTCAAATTATAGGGAGAAGAAGCGAGTTCAATTTGAATTTTCGTTCAGAACGAAACACGATAGACCATCGATTTTAGCGAACGGAGAGCTAATTGTCGACGAATATCGATGCGAAAAAGCAATTAAGAGCGCCTTAACGAGAAAAGGACGGTGTGTATTGTTTCACGATTGGCGTGGTTCGAAAACAATGAAAGCGAAATCATAGCAACGCTTTACGCTAGAGGTTAATTAACTTCTTGTGTCCTGTGGATAGACGATATCCCATAGATCCCTCTGTCTGTTGCCAATTCAGATTCGCACACTTGGGGGTTGTTGAATAGGGATGGAATAGTTAAATGCTATCCTTTATTTCTTTCCATGGCGTATCGATTATCTGGTCGTGTTAATTTTCAGCAATATTTGTGTTTAGAATCTCGCGAGAGCGGAGAATGTAATTAGCAGTAATTAAATATCGAATTCCACTATCGATATTCATTAAGATGAAAAGAAAAAAAAGAAAGAATGGAAGAATAATATAGAGGTGAGCTAAAATAATAACGGAGGAAATAATTAATTAGTTTGTTTGAGAAATATAGATGGAGGGTAAATGTTTAAGCAAAGAATTCAATTTTCATATGGTAGTGTAATTTTTATTATATATAAAATACTGTTTGAGAGGATTTAAATTAACATTTGGTTTGTGTTTGATAAAATTGAATTTAATTTTAATTAAATTGAAAAAAACTGTTGCTTCAATAATTTGAATGTTTCACTGCACAACGAAATTATAGATGGATGAACGAAAAATCAGTATGCTCGGTATGATACTTTTCCGTTTAAGTGTAATCGATTTCGAAATGTTAATCTGACAGGGTCTTTTAAGAAATTAACTCGAAGAAACGAATATTAACGATAAACCAATGCAGAAAATAGTCACGTATGTATATATACTTAAAGGTCAGTAATTTTTATAAGATTTCTATTTATTCATTGCTACCGTTACCAATTAATTTTGGTCTTCTAAAAAACGACGGTACACTGTTACGTCATACCTGTTTCATTTACCACCATCGTTCAACACTTTCTAAGTATTATAAAATATGCAAAGAGTATGCAACCCTCTTAAACAACGGTTCATGCTGAATTATCGATCGACTTAACTCAAGGCGTGATCAGAGGCGACAATAACGTCCCAAACTGTTGATAAAATAGGCACGACGAGCAAACGATTAGAGTGGAACAGCGTCATCACTGGTACGAGGCGAACACAAAGTTCACTGGGATTCCACACGATTAGAAAACCAACTTTATCAATTAAGGTGCATCCAAGGAGCTTCACGAGGAAGTGTCGTTCCATGTTTCCCGTAACTGTGCGCCTCAACGAGAGAAGGAATCACGGTCTCGTTTCCGGATCGTTTCTCTGCCAGCACGGTTTCCGGCTGCAGGGACGGTCGTATTAACGAACGCGTACTTTACACGTAGCTTTATCGAATATATTAGAACACCGATGTATTGGAATCGTGGCACAGCACCTGGACCTTACACTGAACTAACGAAAAGCGCGTAAAATAACGAGAAATGTATCGGCACTACTGACTCTACTGGTAACAGCGATGAAAGCGGATGCTCGTTCGCGATGGTCATAGTTAAAGAATTAAAAGAGAAAAATACAAAAAAAAAATACAAAAAAAAAAAAGAAATAAAATAATAAAATAAAGGCAGAAAAACTGGCTTTAGATGTTGATCACGTTTCTGGAAATTGTATGTTATTCGTCGCGTTTATCTGGTGTGTGGGTATACGTGTATGCGTGTGTAAAGTATGAAGGGTATATGATTGTCGTCAAGCCTAGCTTAACGTTCTCGGCGAATCTTGAATTAAGATTAAGATATTAGCGTCGCGAGTCGATTGTAAAAGCGCGATAATCCGTGAGACCAAAGCTACGAAATAGAAAAACGAGCTCACCGATCTATATACATATATTCGTATAAGGAAGTAATATATATATATATATATATTTCTGTAAATAATGTGGACACGAATTATTACAGATGGAATTTACTATAGATATCTGTATATTATTGTTTCATAAAAAAGAGATTACAGAAATGTGCACCGTTGTTGGATATATTTCACCCTCCTCTTCATCGACATTCCTTTTCTTTTTATAATCCTATAGAAAATTTGGCGAAACAGCAATTCGAATAAATTATTAATCAGAAACGCATGCCTCGTTATTGTTAACAAAAATACGAAATATCGTAAAGTATTTCACCGTATTGAATTATTCGTGAGAAAGAAAAATAAAATTAATTTCTACCTGTTATAATTTTAATTTCAATTCTCCAAATAGCACAGTATACCAACGATCAAATTTTAATTACACGTTCGTAATAGAATTAGAATGAAGTATTAAAATCTAGAGCTAATAAATAGTATGAAACAATTAAATCCTAATTACCTTGGAAATTCTCTATCAAACTGTATTACACAGAAGGATCGTTTCAGTTTAACAATAATAATTATTAATCGTGTCGTTATTCGAATATCCTTATCAATGATAAATTACCGTTGTACACGAGTTTTGAAACGAAATGAAATTATCAATGGCCGGTGATATTTATTCCAAAGAAAAAGATAGGAAATCTAGAAATTTAAACTGCTTCGTGTTTCAATACAGATTCCGTTCCCGAATTTCGAGATCGTACGAACGTACCATTAGGTGAGGAGATCCATCATCCGAGCTTTCAGCAGCAACTCCCACCGGTTCGTAGGTCCAGTGTAATGAAGTGCAACAGCGAAGAGCGTGATTAACTTAACGAGCAAACGTATTATAGGAGAACCTAAATACCAGTAAATTATATCGGGCGCGGTTCCATTATGAACCGGCGTTACTCGTAGCCCCCGTTTCCGAACGGTGCATAATTCACTCGACCCCCAATATTCAGTGCGCACTCGTACATCTCCTGTGGTTTTCCACTAATGTACTTTAGGCACTGCCAGGCGTCGCACGTAGATACTGATCTCCAAAGTTTCCCTCCGTGGGCGTGGACCATGACAGTGATCAAAGTGGTGCGTATACAGTTGCATGTATAAACTGTAAGAGTTCTCCTTGGATGGGATGATTAAAGGGAACTTGTAAAGGGAGTTTGTTTCTTGGGGTATGGTTGTTTCAGTGGTTGAAACGTTGGAAGGGTAAGTGGTTACTTTGAAAGCAGTTTCGTGTTTCGAATCATTGAGGTTTTTGATGAGACCTATTCAAATTGATGAATAGGCGAGCGAGTCACTAGTTAGACGAATTGATAATCGAAAGCTACGAGAAGACAAAACATTGATTTACGCGGAGTAGATTTAAAAAAAAAAAAAATTAAACACCGCGGTAAAAATTAATTCATTCGGTTAATCAATTTAAAGTATATAAACGAGTTACAACAAGCTCAGGATTGCACGAACCTCTTGGATGCATAGAAGGTATCGGAGTCATGAGTGTCGAAACGAACAATCTTGAGAATGAGGATGCTACCTCAGAGTAACGTGCCAAGGGAACAATTTTCCATTGGATAACTCATGATTCGAGTCCATGACGATTCCTAGTTTATGACTCGAAGGTCCTGTTCGGCATCTATGAATCAGGAGCGATCCTATTCAAGATCTATGACTCCGGGGTGGTCCTATTCGTGACCTATGATTCGGGAGTGGCCTCATTTGATCTACGATCACCCGAGGGTGGTTTTACTCGAGATCTATGTGAGCAACGAAACAACCCTGCAATAAATAGTTTATAAGCGAGCTCAGAGCTACCACTTCCGATTTTATCCAAGTTTGCAGTAACTCGAGCCTATTCGGGCGCCATTTGCTTCTCGTCTACCGAACTATCGAGGATCCTAGCAGTATCAGGCTAACTAACAGTATAACATTTCATACCAGTGAAGTGTCTTAGCGCAAATCGAGTCGCAGGGTTTGTCAATTTGTTAGTTCGCGAAGCACATCCTGCCACTTGAGAAAGACAGTGGAACTCAAGATACGCGTTGTAACGACGTCGAGGACCGAGCTTTAACCATTTCAAGTATGACGTCTGGTGGAAAGTGCTTATCCTAATTAGGTCCGTGTGCAGCCACGAAGAGCTTCCTGTTTCGGCGTTAAGCGACGACGTCGAATAATACCAATAATACCTGACTAAATTTGCTGCAGATTGGCAACAGTACAAGGATGTACGCGGCGTAGCTCCGACCAGCAGCGGCGAATGGTTTCGCAAACTCTGTAAACTACTCGTTTCCAAGTTTCCCCGCACGAACGACAGAGGTGGCTGTCGGTGATAAATTCGTGACAGCCGTAGCCAGAAAACCGTGAAATGACGGATCGTATGCGGGCGCAGGATGACGTGGCGTTCGGTGGTTTTAGCGTTTATTACCGGGAATCGCATTTTGGTGGTGCAGTGTGAAGAAAGGACGATAAATCCATTGAGACGTGATTTCTGTAGAATTTATGGATTCGGAGGTTACACAATTAATTTTATGTAACTGTTTATCCTGTTCCACGTTTATCTCGGTTCCATTTTTTGAATCGTTGGTATCAACAAGTTATTACAAAATTATAAAATTGTTTGTCACGGGTGAACGAATAAAGAGTTACACACACGGTTGAATTAATTTCGTCGCGACAGAATAAAAGCTTGCAGAAGAGAATATTATTTCTTTCGACAGTGTTCACAAATTTTGTTGTTATCAATGCCTTAAGATATGCGAGGATTAAATCCTAGATTGGTAAATAAAAATATAAGCGAAACATTTTGTACTATCGAATTTCAATATTTTTTAATAATTCTTCCCAAGCGTAGCTTCTCTTTTTTCGCGAGCAAAGTCGCGTTCTCGAATCCAGTATCGTTCAATATTCAAACTTCTGCGAACTCAATCAAAGTTTTGTAAAGCAAGAACTATTTAATTTGTAAGACAGTCTCATCAGCCGGTGATCTAATACCCATTCGAGTATTGACAATGAAGTAACTTGACACTGCTCACAGTTTCCATGAGCTGTGCCAGGGCCGATAGAGATTATATCTGGAAAATCGCGGATAGATTATCGTGCCAGTGACTTCATCAAAGAATCGGAAACGGCTTCAAGAACTCTGCAGATTATCCACCTGCAAAGTTTTCCCGATTAAATGGTCTGGCACTATTCCGCGTCGGAGGAACAATTATACTTACACGTTTCCGAACCAAGTTACGAATGCCGACTGATTTACAATTTTGATAAGGCAGAGGGAAGGAACGTATTGAATTTCACTTCCTTTCGACGAATAAATTACCGGGGATAAGATTAGCTGAATTTATATTCGCCGAGTTACCGAAAGGAAAATAGTAGCTATACTACATAACGAGGTTACAAATTAAAGTATCAAATAACGGTATCGATCGATGCAGCGGTATCAGAGGTAATAGACAGCATTCCACTTTTTCACTTTATTCTCTTAAAGAATGAAATGAAATAATTTGTTGGTAAACTTTAATCATCGATACATTTTCTCTAATTGACCCGATACTGTTTCATTTTCTACCAATTCTTCGATCCTTCCTTTAATATATTTTCCTATTGTATTTTCAAGATTTTAAAAGACTCGCATTACTTAGGAGTAATCTTGTAAACCGATTATACAATCTAATTAACGAGCACTTGATTCGAGCGCAAAGATATATATCGTAAGCCACTTACCGGCAACTACAAGCTAACCCAGCTGAAGCATTGCTCGTCGAGGTTCGTGGAACGATGAGTTACTACATTCTTCAAAGGGGTTTAATTAAGTCCAACACTCTGCCTTTTTATGAATGACAGAGTGTCCCAATTAGCTATTACACTACTACTACCCCTTAATCGGTTACCTTCTGTAGCGCTACGTAGGATGACGTTACATCGGGTGGCGTTACATCGACACCCCGTGGTCGGTCAATGGTCAACAGTGGTCATCTTCTCCAAAACCATTCCTGCGGAGTACCAGGCTATTGTAGACGTTTCTGAAGGTTCCCTTTCGGTTCCAACTACTTCCGTGGTCAGTGTCCACCTCAGATCACCGACGAGAAATAATCTGTCACCCTACCGGTTTCCTTTCGGAAATACGAGGTGCATTCTATCGCGACGAAATTGGAACTTGGACAAATTTATATATATCGAAGGAAACAATCTTAACGCGGTAAGAATTTCAATGAGAATATCAACAAAGAGAGAGAGAGAGCTCGATCTTTCAAGAAAGAAGAAATTCTCGTAGTAAAAAATAAATGGAAATGTAACAAGGATGGAATTTCAAAAATTAAGAAAGCGCATAGTAAGGACGTTAAAGAGAGATTTACTTGGTAAATAATTTCGAATTTTTATAAGCTCGAGGTTCTTTGATACTTTATCCGATAAATTCATAAAACATCAAGGGACAAGTTCATAATTTCAATCAAAGTCGGGAGAACGCAGTATACTGTTTCCTTTCAGGAAATAAATTTTAATGGAATAAAGCAAACGTAACGCAAGTTTGTGTGCTCACTGATAAGAATAACAAGGGAGTAGGAAGCGTAATACCGAAGGCAATTTTGAAAGTTTTATATTCGGAACGACGAACGCGTGGAATAAGGACAATCCAGAGCGAATGTTTGCGCGAATATCCCCTGGTGTATCGCTCGGCTACGAATCTGCAGATCGAAATCACCGAACTTCTTGCATAGCGTATACTTCATGGAGCATGCTTTGGTACGAGGAATTTTATGTCGTTCATTAAATCGCACATAAATGTAGATAAACAATATTGGAAAGAAAATACATATTAAACGAGAACCAGATTAGCATATTTCAGCAAAGTTTCAGCAAATATTGTTAACAGTCGTGAAATGTAAACTGTACATTCTAATTACTGATTTCCGAAGATAGAACGAACAAATTTTTAATCTCAATAACGAGAAGAATAATTTTAATTCTTCGTTAGTATTTTAATTTCTTTTTTTTTTTTATTTAATGCAGCTTTCGTAGAAAATTTTTTTATAAGCGAAATATTTCAAAATTACACATACATATCACCCAAGTAACCTTAAACTAAAGTCGTTAAAACTGCTTAACACGGTTACAATCAACCAATTAGATCCATTTTCTTACACTGAGAATTTCCAGAAAATTTTTTACATAATTTCTCCCTTAAGAATAAGCGATTTGTCATCAATATCTACATCTACATACTACAAGAATGTCGATAGCAGCGGACAAAGCAGAACAAAACGATCGATTAATCTCTACTCAGCGAGATGTCAATCGCACCAGTCACAGCTCAGTGGCTCTGAACAGTGTTCACGGTGATTCACGATCTTAACCTTTGCGAAGCATTGTTGTGCGATGTTACGGAATTATGCCGAAACTGAACAAGTTACTCGTAACGTCAATCATTGCAGATATCAGGGAGTGTGTACGCGTATCGAACGAGATATATTCTTGGCTCGGCGATATCGAACATCTGTCATGGAAATTCCCGACGAAGATCGCGAAGGACATAAATGCCATGGAAATTGTGAAGGAGCACAAGGGAACCGCAGGGGAATTCTATATTCTTCTACTGGAGCTAGCTTACGACAGGTTGTTTAGCTCTTTTTATTCATCTTTTTTCTCATATTCCTACTTTTCGATTGCACTGTCTGGCGTTTGCATAAATTCTTCGACGACACGCAAGGAGTACAAAAATCTTTTTCCTTGTCGTCTATCTTTGAAGTATTAAAAACACGATGGAAGAGAAGACAGTTTCATTGTAGTCTCAATAAAGTTTCATCCAAGTTTCATTGAAGTTTCATTGAAGTTTCATCGTGCTGTTAACGCAGTTCGCACGATTCAATTAGGCATGCAAATGTTTCGTGACCGTGGTATCGTCAAAGGGAACGAACTGCTTTTCGGTTGGAACGCAACGAAACGTTCGGTACACTTGGTTGCCTTGCAAGGCCATTTCCAATTGAACAGGCCATTGCTCGCGTTTTAACGTCCAAGGATCCTCTCAGACGATGGTGAAGCACTTAAACCGAATATTCTTCTGCGAACAAAATTGTTGGAGACCCCCTGAGCATCGGAGGGTAGCGCGTAAAGAAGACTCAAACGATTCTTGTTGTAATCTTACGATGAGAACGATAATTGCAGTTCTTATCTTCGTTAAACCGTTTCATTCGAAATTATATTATTTGAATAATGAAAATGACGTTAATCGAGAGAAAACTTCCGTTGCAGAATTCATTTCGTTTTACGTTTGATCGTGGAATTCATGGACAAGTTCCCCTTCGTGGATGATTTCTTCAAAGAAGTGACCTGCGTCAGTCGGTCGAATCAAATCTCGTTAGCCAGCCTATTGAGGCTTGTTTGGGATCGTTTGAAGACAATGCCTGATTCGATATCTCGCCATATGGTTAGTCAGATAATTAACAAAGAGATTGTTTATCAAAGCGGAGAAAAGTGTCATTATTTTCCTAAACAGTTTCTTTCCCAAATATTTTTTTCCATTACTCTTTACGAAATATTCGAACTTGTCAGCACCTCTTTCATTCAGAAACTCTGGTACGTGTTAAACGTTTAAGAAAAAAATGAAAAGATATTTTAAACATACATTTAACAACCTTTGGTTTGCGATTAGACACTCTACACCAGACAGAGAACTTTCTGTGCGAAAAATTTCATACGCTGAAACGATTAGGCTAAGGATAGTGGGTAAAAGTGATTTTTATACCAAAGGAGAGATTCAAAGCTGTTTAAAACACGAGAGGAAACTATTAATGAAAAGATTAATCCCGTGAAAGAACTTTAAACCCACTTTGGTAAACTTGCCTTTATACGGGGAAGTTGACACGACTGTAGGACAAAGTTAGGCTAATTACAAAGCGCTTCGACGGCGCTCGGGAAATTAAGTCTCGAACTATTCCACCTAAGAAATTTTCTTAGAAATGCTCCTCTGGTTCTGCGCCTTAGGATCATGTACCTTCGCAAATCAAACGTTTGGAAATGGTTTCCCAGAAGAATCACTTGAATTTAGATTGCTGTATTAATTAATTTCGAGAAATCGAAAACGTGTAATGTGCAATTATTCGGTATTTCACGGAGATCCCGTGTGACTTGATACTGAGAATTTCAATTCGTATTTCCTTGAACGAAATGAGCAAGGAACTGAATATGTTTCGAGATATAATTAATTGTAAGCCCTTTTTCCTGAATAACAAGAAATATGTTACTGAAACTCATCATTTTTTCGTCTCGCTTNTGGTTAGTCAGATAATTAACAAAGAGATTGTTTATCAAAGCGGAGAAAAGTGTCATTATTTTCCTAAACAGTTTCTTTCCCAAATATTTTTTTCCATTACTCTTTACGAAATATTCGAACTTGTCAGCACCTCTTTCATTCAGAAACTCTGGTACGTGTTAAACGTTTAAGAAAAAAATGAAAAGATATTTTAAACATACATTTAACAACCTTTGGTTTGCGATTAGACATTTTACACCAGACAGAGAACTTTCTGTGCGAAAAATTTCATACGCTGAAACGATTAGGCTAAGGATAGTGGGTAAAAGTGATTTTTATACCAAAGGAGAGATTCAAAGCTGTTTAAAACACGAGAGGAAACTATTAATGAAAAGATTAATCCCGTGAAAGAACTTTAAACCCACTTTGGTAAACTTGCCTTTATACGGGGAAGTTGACACGACTGTAGGACAAAGTTAGGCTAATTACAAAGCGCTTCGACGGCGCTCGGAAAATTAAGTCTCGAACTATTCCACCTAAGAAATTTTCTTAGAAATGCTCCTCTGGTTCTGCGCCTTAGGATCATGTACATTCGCAAATCAAACGTTTGGAAATGGTTTCCCAAAAGAATCACTTGAATTTAGATTGCTGTATTAATTAATTTCGAGAAATCGAAAACGTGTAATGTGCAATTATTCGGTATTTCACGGAGATCCCGTGTGACTTGATACTGAGAATTTCAATTCGTATTTCCTTGAACGAAATGAGCAAGGAACTGAATATGTTTCGAGATATAATTAATTGTAAGCCCTTTTTCCTGAATAACAAGAAACATGTTACTGAAACTCATCATTTTTTCGTCTCGCTTTCCCCTTTCCATTTTTTTTTTCTTCATTTATTTAATCAGTTGATTCTGGATTGCAAATGGTCAATTGAATTACAAAGATGTTTAAAATTAAATTTAAAAAAAATTTATTTCTTCTAAAAAATGGATACAACCTTTAACACGAACTTATGTCAATTTCTTTTCATTTATTTATTTATATTTTTCCATTTTTAAATCTGTTGTTAAAAAAATCCTGCAAAGAGTAAAAAGGAAGTGGTTAAAAAAAAAAATTGAGAATGAAAAAAATGAAAACGTCAAAGAAATTAGAAAATGTAGCAAAGTGAAAGGAGAGAAAGGATGAAAGGAAGACGCGCATGATTCTCAAATCGTGCGTGCGACAGAGATCGTAAAAATTTTCTTACCATTCGATCGGAGGAAGCTCCCGAAAAATAGCAGCACGTCAACAGGTGAAAAATTGCAAGGACGAGGCACGGATATCCTTCGCGGGCAAAGTATCCCAAAGTTCTCAAGCAGGTAGCAGCGTGAATTATTGTGAGAGTTGTGTGCTAGCCGGGGAAGCTATTCTTCATGCGACAAATGCAATCGAGCAGGTCTTCCTCGAGAATAAATTAATTTCCGTCACCGTCGCTGAAAGGTGAGTGCAATATAAACATCATATAAGCATAAAGAAAAAGAAAAAAAAGAAAAAAAAAAGAAAAAAATGGAATAGCGATATTCTCTATTTCAGAATTTTTTTAAAGTGTGGCAATAACATAAATCTAAGTAAATAAAATGTAGTCTGCAATTAATTTTGTGGGACTTAAAAGCGAAAATAAATTTTGACGAGTGCAAATTATAAGTAGATTATAACGTTGTTTTTCAATTTTTAACTTTACCTATGCATTAAATTTTCATATAACAAAGTTACGTACGCTTTTAAAACAGTTCTTAATTCCTTCATACTTCATAACTCACATTTTCATCCTAACTTTGCTCCTTTCGAATGAAGTATAAATTCCCGTTTAAACTTAAATGTATTACCTACCACTTACATTTTAAATACGTGCGAATATTTAAAGAAATAACTTCTAAACAGTATAACAGTCGTCGGTATTATAAAATACCAACGATATAATGCAATATATTAATAAATGTATTATAAATATATTAACCATCGTGAAACCACCATTTACGAATATATACCTCGTGAAGCAGGAGCTATTTTCAAATTAGTAACACCCATTTACACGTTTATTCCAAAAACAGCATCCGCCATTAAAAGACAAAGAACATCCAGAAATCTCCTCTTTGACGAGAAATAATCTACTTTCAGTTTGAGGCACTCTCAGGACGCTATAAAGCTCTGGAGCAAAAGTGCACCCTTTGGCGTTCTAAACGAATAAAACAGAGTCGTCAGGTAAACATACGTGCTACCTGTGCTCGTTCACACGGATCGCGATTGTTTCAGGAACGAATGTAGAAACGACATTTACGAGAGGACCCAATGGGCCGTGATGAGCAGGCTGACGAAGGGAATAGGAACAGACATCGAAACAGCGCTAAGAATGGTGACGGAGACGAATCTGAGAATACAGGCCGTCAAAAAAGATCACGATCGGGAGGTTCGAGAGCTACGGGTGAATTTGACGGTGCAAGAAAAGCGAGAGGAAACTTTGCAAGTTGAAAATTTGGAGCTGAAGAACTTACTGGAAAATGGTAAGTTTCGTCGACCAGATATTCTTTTTACCAATTGTCATCGTACCAGACGATAACGATTCTTTGTTCTTATCGTCTTTTCTTGGTCGTTTTCACAATTTCTTTCTGTGTTTTCGCATCGTTCCACCCTTTTTAATAGGTATCGAGTGGCAACTGACAACGGTGTATCGGAAGCCACTTTATCGATTTAATTTCAAACGGCTCTGAGACTTCGTCGATGCATTGGTTGTCAGGTATGGCTGTTTCCAGCGAAACAAATCGATGGATTGCATTGATTTTGTTCGAATGTACGTGTGGGAGTGATCGCGGTCGGGCACCTCGCGGGAAATTCGATTGAGAAATATTTCCGCCACTGCCGTCAGGTAGATACGATTTGGTAATCAATCGGGAACGATTTATGAACGTCTGGCGAGTAGTAAACGATAGACACACGGTTTTTGTAATTTCGGATAGAGATAGAGGGTACAAAGCATTGATGAATGACACACGTTTGTGACTAATTAATTCTAATATATGATACAGTAATTAGTTCGGAATTATTGTAGAAAAGAAGGTGTAAATTTGATATCATTTTAAGGAAACTAGATACTATAAATTGAAAGGGAAGCTTTTACCAACTCTTTAATAAAAACATAATAAATGGATGGAGTGGTCTATGTAAAAGCAACGGAAGCTAATATAAAATCAAAGGAAACGAAGCCATGATTTATTATCTATAATAAAAGAGAATTTATCTTAGGAATTATCTTTTTTTATTTTTTTATTTTTTTTTTAATTATGGATGCTCCTATTACCTTTGAAAGCGAGTAATAAAATTATGTGCAATATACCGAAGAATTAAATTTCTTTACAGGCGCGATTGTAATGTGTTGGAATAAGAAAATAAGTGTTTATCGCCTCAATTTTAATTTCGAGGGAGCACCACAGAAGCGTAGCACATTTTCTGATTAGTTCGGCGAGTTCACACGCTGCATGTTAAGCTTCGGTAAATTGAAGCATAAAAAATATGTTTCGGGATATAAATAAAGTGGTCCGTACAAAGATTAAACTTACATAATATCGGTTCCATATTTTCATATACCTAAAAAGAAATAAAATACCGTTACTTAAAAAATTATTAGAAAAAAAATAATATTCCGTATCTGAATACTGTAATCAAGTACAAGTTTTAACATCTTATTAAAGTGAGTTACTGTGAAATCAATGAGATATCCTATTTACCGGAACATTGATTTACAGCGAAAGAAGAACTCGAAAGGGCGAAACGAAGTAACGCAGCTCTGAAGCAAGAAATCGAGACGTTGAAGGAAACCCTGGAGGATACCATCGGACAGACGTCGATGTTGGGTAAGTATAAAAAAAAAAGAGCGTCGATGCACAAAAGAAAGCGGCGTGTTGTGCATCGAAACGTAGTGGATCGGTCTTCGTTTTCCTCGAGGCATGGGATTTTCCAACGAAATTTGACAAGCGACGCCGTTCGTCGAGCGAAAACGAACCGATCCGGACACCACGGTGGGGAATAGTCTTATTTTCGAACGTTCATTGCAGCCGGCGAAAATAACATTTTGCAAAGTCAGGCGGTTACGCTGGCCGAAAGCAAATTGGAGCTGGAGAAGACCGTGATCGGACTCCGAAAGGAAATCGTCGACACCCGTGATGCGTATCTCGAGACAGAACGACGTTCCCAAGCACTTCTAGACGAATCGAGAAAGGAGAACAGTTCGGTGAATCCTCTTCTATCTATATGATATGTTCGATTACGATTCCTCATTCTGTTGTGAGTAAAACGAAACGGACGGATGATTTTCGTTGACGAGGACTTACGTAGAGTATCGTCGTTCCGTGAGAAAGATAAAAAAAAAAAAAAAGTCAAAATTGTATCGGTAGATTGCTCTGTCCTCTGTTGCTCTGTAATTCGTACATTTGCAGATAGAAAAATCGCTTGTTATGAAATTAGGTTAATTAACAATTGTTTGAGGAAAAATTGGAATTACTCGTTGAAAGAACTCGATAATTAGAGATGAAACCATTTACGGTACCACTGGTTACCATTGTTGCATATTAATTGATTACCCGAACGTACGCTGAAACTAAATGCTATAATATTTTCTTCTGAGACTAAGGTATTATAAAATTGTCATTTAGAGATGAAAATTTCATTTGAAGATTACGTTTTATACGCAGAATTTACATACCTCGGTGCAGATGGATATAGACGTATACATTCTTAAAATGTGGATATAAAGTTGACTGTAGCGCATTCCGACTTCATAAAACAAATGAGAATCTCGACTGAGAGTCTTAAGTCGTTTCTGTGAAAATGAAATTGTTTCAGTCGGTATGCTGTTCCTTTTAAAATTCCATTTTCCGGAATACATTCTAATTATCGCAACAGATAAATAATACGAGCAGAAAGACGGAAAATTATTCGAGTAATAACAGATTTAACGATCAACGCGTGTCTGAGGTTCTATATTATTTAATTTATTACAAGGCTCGCTCAAGCTTTCGCTTCGCCCATTTGCACCAAATGTTCAGTTATTAATTAACGGTATAAACTCACCTGCTCTATACGACGCATTAATGATACAAGAGACGATAGAAATTTCTCGGTGCTTTAACAGCTACCGACTCTTCAACTAGACGACTAGATTCTCGTGAATTAATTTTCTACCCTCTTAAACTAACTTATGATAGCTCAGGAGAATTAATGATCAACCATGATTAAGTATTAACTTATACAAATTTATATAAACTTCGCTTTAAAAGCTTTTTCTTATTAAACATTTTTCTCAGTTGAAGGAAGAATACGAGGAAAAAGTGGAGAAACTTGAACGAGAGATCGGATCTCTACGTTTGCTGATCTCGAACAAGAAAGACAACGAGAGAACCAAAAACGATAATGGTTCCATTAAAGGGATTCAAGAAGGGACCATTTTAAAGCCTCAAGATGATCCTGTGGCGGACATGACGCAGCAACTGATCTCGAATCGTGAGAAGATCGAAGTGCTTTCGCGACAGAACGAGCGGTTATCGAAAACTCTGTGTCGACTGAGAGAGTATCGGTTAACGGGGCAAACCACGATAAACGGTTCAAACAAATGACAACATCCAGAAAATCGTCGAAATTCGCTTTTGAACTTGTCATTTCTTAAATCTTGATGAATCGCGCGACTATACATTGCTCGATGATCTTTTTTCTACGTTAAACGACGATGATTCCATCGATTATGCAAACGATGTTAACAATTTCGATGAACGTACATTGGATTATTTTAAAATCGATTTTTTGATCAAAGAAATATCACAGCTTTAAAATTGTTCAAAATTACTTGTTTTTTTTTTTTAATGTAGGTTTAAATGGTGAATCATAGTGTTAGAAACAGCTGATGGATTGCAGAACTTATTTTAATCTTGTACCGCTTATCCGGGAAGATAAACTTTGATATCAGTGAATTCTAGAAAATTCTATGGTTAAACCAATAATCAACTTTCGTGATAATATGGCTTTTTTAAAGCAGAGCGTGCGAGCGTTAGTAATTGAAATGTCGATATATTTAATAATGTCTTTAAAATTTACGTCTCTAATTATTAGTGTACTATGCTTAGCACAGCACTGAAGTATTACGATAATATATAATTTGGTATTCTTGTATTTCTGTCGCTGGTGTTTATTTTGTTAAAAAGTATTTGAAAGATATTTAATTTCGTTCTTAAAATGTGTAAAAAATAAAATATTGGTCTCTGTTTAAAGGAAAATATTTTTTGAAGAAATATAAATGATTCCAGCTTTTGCTTTCCACGTATATCGGAAATTGCTGCATGCAAATTAGAGTGCAATGTATAACGTTTATCCGCGGCATAAATGGATTAATTGTAAGCTTAATAAAAGACAATAACGTACTCAAAATTTTATCATACCGAAATGTGAACGATAGCGACACGTAACGGTGTAAAACAGTATTCGCTTCATCGTTTTCCCGATTCACACTCCAAGCTAAGTGACGCGAAGCTTTCCGAGTCATTTCTACGTACCATTAGATCTTCAGAGGCAGTCGGTGACGTTTCAGAGCTTTCTCTAGAGATGTCGCGGCTGATTCCACGAAAGCTCGAACCAGAGTCGCTTTCACGTGCTGCGCAAGTCTACGAATGAAAGTCTGCCGGTCTGATTCGTATTTAAAAAATACTGTCAATGCACAAAGACACGAAGAAACTAATTTCGGGTAATATGAAAGAAAATACTACATTTCTTGGGTTGAGCAAAAAGCTGTTCGATTACTACGATTCCATTAATCACATTCGATACGCAAGGACAAATAGAATTAAGCACAGAGCCCGCGAAATTTCATAAAGACATTTTACAATAAATAATGGCAAATAATAAATTTTACAAAAACTATTTTTATATTTATAAGTTCGTCAATGCTAACTGTGAATTATACATATATTAGTATTTATATTTTATTTCTCCGTTGCTTAATTTTATGTATATACAAGTTATGTATTAGCCTAATAACATACGTAATAAATAGTAAATTAATAAATGAAGTATATAAAATAATGTAAGTCCTACTTAAGCATGTATATAATTAACATATAAGCAACTGTATATAAGGAAGTACATATGTACAAATACCCGCACGCGATTGGTCGATCGCTCAACCGGAACGACCAGTGGACCATAACAAGACATATATAAACCTCAATTTTTGAAGCAGGCCATTATTCGAGTTCTTGCGATAACAGGAGCAACATGGAGTTCTTCAAATCCTTTCTTCGCGTAATTGGACTGCTCGAGCCTACCAAGGTGGATTTCATTTCTGAACTTCCGCCAGAGGTATCTCAGCAGATTTTACGCAAATTGGATCCTGAATCTCTATTTTGCGCCGCGCAAGTATCACGGAAGTGGCTGGACGTTTGCAGATCTGAAAAGGTTCTTAGACGTTCTGCGCGACACCACAAGCGACGAACGACGAAGCGGATTAGAGAAGAGTTCTTGGGACCTGATCTTTCACACCAAATAAGGGTCGAACCATCGAGGAAGCTACGAGAACAGAAGAGGAAGAACGGGAATAGACCGTACGCAAGATTCGAAGTTCCTACTGTGTGCGGGACCATGAAACCTTCGAGAAGATCACCGAGAAGCGTTAAGGTCAGTAGTTCTTCGGCTGTAAGATCTCGTAAATGTATTAGAATGTAGTGTAGTGTAATAAACATTTTTTTGACTTCCTTCATACAGGTAAAATAAATAATTTTAATATACTATATATAGAATTTTATGTAACGTAGTTTTAAATTAATTTGACATCTTGGCGCCAAGAAATATTTTTATTTTTAATATAGATAATATTTCTAATATTTATTTTAAAGTAAGGGTAGGAATAAATAAAACTCTTATAGTCTTTTTTATTGTTCTGTACTTTTTCAATTGTTGAATATTTTACGAACTTTCTGGCAAACAGTTTTGATGAACTTTCGTGTAACAACGCATACAAAAATTGTGTAATTAGTTTGTATATTTCTTTCGTTCATGCTTTTTTTTGTGCACTAAGGAATTTGAGAGATTCACTGTTAGATAATTGCTAGATATTAGTTATGATGTATTTTGTCTTACACTCGCGAGATATGTAGTGTACTTCACGTGAAACATAATAGTTGAAAATTCAACTATCATGTTTAATAGATCTAAAACTCTAGCCATTAGCTTTGTCAAAATTTTCGGTCGTCAATGCAAATTTGATAGATCCATAGTTTCTGCTATCATATATCACATAGTCAATATTGATAACATGAAGCTCCGCAACATGTAGTCTAACGATATCATGTTCCATGTATCTAGGAAATATATGTTTACTCTTGCATATGGAATCTCAGAGAGTACATTAATTGCATCAGTTACATATATAGAGCTGTACGATCGTATTACTGCAACACACTGCCAACTTTAGATCCGAGAGTCCAGGAATGGGGAGAGTTTGTACAGTTTCTCTTGGACTCGATAATCTAGCGTAGAACCTAAGGACTAAGCGTTGTTAGCGATCATAACTGTATTCCACAATGAGAGATAATATGAATCTCGTAATAATTTCGTCAATTACGATTTAAGTAAATCAAGTTAATGATTGTCACTACTAAATTGTCAAAACCATTATTATATTTTCAATCCTTGATAAAATTGATCTCGTCACCGAACCTTTGGACGTTTATTATATTAATCCGAAGTATAATAAAAACAATGAAGGAAAGAGTGAAAAACAATGCTTTCAAGATAATCGCATAATTTATATTTGTATATACAGTCACTTTACAACGCGTACTTTTGTTATACAGTGTAGCTCACAAATACTTTAGGTCAGCGAACGGCGAATGGTCGCAGTAAAGACGGTATCATGGTAAAAAAACTAATTCAAATAATCGCCTTGTCACGATGGGTGTCCTTCATTGTGAAACAAACGACGCTGAACGGTGTACGCGCAACGGAAGTTTTGGAAATTTTTTATTTTAATCGCATCGGGACAATCGAGCCTCTCAATTTGAAAACTTTCGAGGCTTTCGGTGGACAATTTTCTTGGGTCAAGGGAAGCTTTAGAGGGAAAAACATCGATCCTATGATCTCTATCTAGATTGGCAGTAATTTTCAGGCATGGATTGAAATTTTTCCTCGCTTCTTTGCTTTATAAACGTTCTTGATTTTCAATCGTACGAGCAACGCGACATTTCTCGTCCAACGACTTTTCATGCGAGTAAAGCGATATTTTTGTTGGTTTATTTTNCGATTTAAGTAAATCAAGTTAATGATTGTCACTACTAAATTGTCAAAACCATTCCCTTTATATTTTATTATAATATTTCATATTTCCAATCCTTGATAAAATTGATCTTGTCACCGAACCTTTGGACGTTTATTATATTAATCCGAAGTATAATAAAAACAATGAAGGAAAGAGTGAAAAACAATGCTTTCAAGATAATCGCATAATTTATATTTGTATATACAGTCACTTTACAACGCGTACTTTTGTTATACAGTGTAGCTCACAAATACTTTAGGTCAGCGAACGGCGAATGGTCGCAGTAAAGACGGTATCATGGTAAAAAAACTAATTCAAATAATCGCCTTGTCACGATGGGTGTCCTTCATTGTGAAACAAACGACGCTGAACGGTGTACGCGCAACGGAAGTTTTGGAAATTTTTTATTTTAATCGCATCGGGACAATCGAGCCTCTCAATTTGAAAACTTTCGAGGCTTTCGGTGGACAATTTTCTTGGGTCAAGGGAAGCTTTAGAGGGAAAAACATCGATCCTATGATCTCTATCTAGATTGGCAGTAATTTTCAGGCATGGATTGAAATTTTTCCTCGCTTCTTTGCTTTATAAACGTTCTTGATTTTCAATCGTACGAGCAACGCGACATTTCTCGTCCAACGACTTTTCATGCGAGTAAAGCGATATTTTTGTTGGTTTATTTTGTACCGTTCCGTTGGTTACACATTGTACATCGCAGTTTTTTTTTTTTACGATTACATGGTTACGTAAATATCGGACACGTTCCATAGATAATTTACCGCAAATGAAATATGGCGGTTTAACAATTGCGATCGACAATGAGAAGAGGTAATACAAAATTAACAGCACGCAAAATTTTTAAATACTTTCTATCTCCTTTTTCTTTCTAATTCTTCGTTCTAAGTTTTCAGGATGCAACTCGCGATACGTAAAAAAAAATATTTTCGTAAAAAGTTAATAGTTAACGTATGTATATAATATAACTAAAAGATATGAATCTTTTTTTTTTTCTTAACGCTTATAAATTTAAATATATCGAATAGAAATATAATTATAATATGTTTCGAATGTTTCTTTTTCTCATTAAATACAATATTTGCAGAAGTTGCACGATACGTATAAACGCGTCCGCTGTAATGAAACATTTTGTTTTTCGTTCTCTAAAAAGATGTATTACTGGCCACAAATTCGTTTCGATATGTTAAACGGCGATATTCATTGGAAGAATACAAAGAATCACATTTCGAGAAGGGGGATATGTGACAATATTGCTCATGATCATTTGAATTCTTACTAACGAGGAACAATTTACACATAGTCAAGGCTTAATTATTCGAGAACGAACACTTTTGCTTTTATGATATTTTCGTACACCGATCGCAATAGATCGACAGATATGAAAAAGATATGATTGCTTTTGAAACGTTACAATTATATCGGGGAAAAAGCAGTTCCATTATAAAAGTTGTATAAGCGTGTGCCATCTGAACAAACTAACGTAATAAAATCATCCGTTTAAAAAACACCCAGCGATTCATCGTAGCAGCGGGGTCGAAATTGACGTTTACGCGATTCCTTTCAACAATTAAGCAAAAAAGTTTGGTCGATCGACGCTGACGTTTCATTTATATTTGGAACCACGTAAACATCATTGACGTCGAACATTTCCAGACAGAAATGGTCATTATTTACACGCCAGTCGACGCAGAGCCGAGCGACGATTTTTATAAATATATAAACTTATGCACGTCAAAGATATGTATTGTGTCGCGCACTTAGATTCTATAAATTACGTACGCAAAACTGTGAACTCAAGAAACAACCTTAAAAGTTACAACGTTCTTTCATCATCGACGCTTAATATCGCTAACGAGCATCCGTATAATTAGTTCGTTTCGTGTCCGCTTAAAAATTAAATTTCCATTCATTCGATCAACCAAGCGACGCTGGAAACGTTCGACGAGGAGGATTAAAAAATTCTTCGATAGCGTCTCTCTCCGCGACAGAATCGGTAGTCGCCGATAACGATTCAATTTTAGGCTCTTATCGACGCTTCGTCGCGATCGTTAACGGGATTAACGAGCAGGGGAAGAACACGTTGATGCAGACACATTTTCGTTTCCACGAGCGACGGAGGAAAAAAGAAATAGAAAAAAAAAAGAAAAATGAAAAATTCATCGAAGAAGGCTGATTCGATGAACCATTACGATTACAATTAGGTCGTCTTGATGATTTATCTTTAGGTCCGACGTATGCAGGTGTGCTCACGTTTTGTGCGAGCTTTAGTACACGATAATAAAACGATAATCAACTCGTAGATCAGCATATGTTAATTATATTTACAAGTAGTATATCTCGAAACGGTATCCGCATCTCTTTTTTCCACGCATACGTCAGCTTTCATTCCGACACTCCTTCTCGTTGATCATTCGATTACACACAAGCGGTGTATTACCATATAGTTATTAATCTTTTTATCTTTTGTCGTCTCGAGAGTTCAAATCGTTTCCCGATTGATTCGAATAGGATCAATTAGAATTGGAAACGTATCTCGAGGATACATTCACCTTTCGATCGTTCCTTACGAATCATCGAAGAAATTTAATTTGAAGGTACAATTATTAAGGAAAACGATTCAACGCTGTTCTCGGTTGCTTGATGCATGCACGCCTTCGATCCTCCTCAATTCTAGTCCATTTACATTTGAATCGATCGCAGTAGACCGCGCGTTCCCGTGAACCCTGTATATCGAGAAGAAACCCGTGGTCGCGGCTTGTGAGTATTTTATAATTGGTTGCAAATCTATTCGTGCAAGCGTGCTGCAGATTGTCGAACAGAAATGGAGTGTCTTCGAAGCAAGCTCGATGCATTCTCTGGTACCGGATCGAAATGTAACAGGACATTTATGATCTTCCGAACAGTCGATACACATTCACCGTGGTATCTACGTAAAATTTTCGTCGCACTGGTGTCCATTAAATGGAATGTAATCTGCATAGTATCATATGTATAATATATATATATATATGTATAATAATTATAATAATATAATATATATATATATCTATTCCTTTGCGCATTTGTAAAAAGCCTTGTCTGCCTAGAAACAACGTTGTACGGCGTACCTGTTCGTATAATTCTTATTCATGCGTGTCAAGTGTCCCGTGTACGTGCGTGTGTGTACGTGTGTATGTATCTTATTCGTTCTTCTTCTTTACTTCGTTTTTTCTTTTTTTTCTTTTTTTTTTGTTATCTTCTACTGGCATAATCAACAAGTCCTTTAAAATACATTCTTCTATATTCTGATAATGCACGATCATTTAAATCTCTCTACCGAAACACTCAAACATAACACCGATTTATCGCTTTGTTTTTTCTGTTTTTTTTCTCTTTTAATTATTTTTTTTTTTTCTTCAACTCCCTTCGGTTCTCCCTCTCTCGTCGATCTGTTTCTTTTTTTTTTTTCTTTTTCCTTAATCAGTCTTGGCATCGTAAAACATTTATAGGTGCTTCGATATATTAACTTACAGAGTAACGTCTAACGATTATCGATGAGTTTTATTCCTCTCACGCCCGGTTTTGCGTTCCCGCACCCTGGAAACCCCTACGCCCCACTGTTCTTGTCACTCAGTTTCAAGCCGACACTTTGAAGTCCCCAACCCTCTTTCCCGTTTATACGTATACGCGTCAAATATCATACATACATATATATCCATATGTATATTTAATCTCGTCACCTTAAAAATATATTATTGTCCTTATATGAGAACGATCAGCATTTAAAGCGATGCTTCATTTACTCGTCCCTTTTTTTTTCTTTTTATCGTCTGCCTGTCCGTCGTGACAACGAACAATAAACGTGACTCTCTTTCCCTATACTCTATACTATCCCGAACGAAAAATAAATATACGTGTTAGCTTGCTACATTATTGGATCCGCGCTTTATCCTTCCCGTGGTACGATCGACGAACCCTTTTCCATGGAATTCTCTCGTGCAGCTTTGGCAGGAATTACGTGTCCCCTTATCGGCTTCGAATCTAGTTCCCTTTCGTCATCCTGTTTCCATTTTAATCATTTTCCTTACGATCGTTTAGACCACGCGCATCGTTACCTTCGTTTCCCAGAAACAAGCACCATCAACTGTTTCCTTCACGTATGTCTTCGTTCGTTTTTAGGCTGATGCTAACTCGTCGAGGACAAAAGCGTCGTCCAGTCGACAAGCCTTGCCAAAGGCGATGTCACGTTGACAATCGTCGTTTCCGGAATTCGTTATCATACATCGTTGTCGTGACAGTACTCGATCTTCCGCCTGGTTAGCTGAAGACGCCGTTTGTCCACCACGAAGTCCGACACGCAGCCTTTGATGCCGCGGTGGCCTGGTTTGCCACCGACGAACAGCTTGCCGTTCGTGGTCAACAGGGTGGTCTCCGTCGATATCTTAACCGAGGCGAAGTCGTCGATCTGTATCATCGATGTTTTTCGTCTTCTGGATGCTCTGATGTGGTGGAAGACGCCGTCGTCCACTCGTTCCTGAAGAATCATTTTTGTACAGAAGGATCGATCAAAAAACTGCTATGTTTTGTTATCAAAACATTTTTATGTCAATAGGCATAGGGTCATGTGGATTATGATCGAGTCATGGTAGTNTTCTCGTTGGAACGTTAATTAGCTATTTTTTAAAGAACAAATTAATGGCGAATTCTTACACAAGCTTAATTACAAAATGTTAGCGAAGAAAGCAAGCAAAGTAGCAGGCAAGCACTTTGGGTGTGAGGGGGTTATAAACATATATGTATACATGTTAGTAGAAACTTGATAAGTTTATTATCACGAAATGGATACAAAGGAACAGGTTAGATGTTACTCCTATTTTCGATCGAACTTTGTAAAATCGTTTCGACGTTTCTCACGCGACGATAACTGTATTATTAATTTCCCTACTTCAAGCTCCAGCTTCTAAATAACAATTGTTCTTAATTAAGCTACTTTGAAATTCGTGAACCCTCGAAATCGTTACGACAATATCTCATGGTTTAAGCAAACCCTCTTGTCTCTTCGTCATCTATAACTTCTTAAACATTATATTCGCTGCTCGTCACCTAATATTCACAAACAGACGCGTTAACCCTATTCGTNTAACAATCATTGCTGTACTCTTTGTATAAAATGTCCGAAATGTCAGAGAAACTTAATTTACCTCCAGTTAAATTCCCAATTAAATATTTTGATATAATTATTTTTTTCTTTTTTTTAATTTGGAGTTAAAGTTTTGTATATAGGTAAAATACGGCGATGAAATTGAACGATTTTAGACGAGATTAACTTTCGTTACAGAGAATATTTCTGTGTAAAATTCTATGAACAATTGAAATGTATAATTACAAAGAAAGAAATACAAACCCTGCTTCTCAGAGATATCTGCTCATTCTTGCTTTTGTACGTAAGAAGCACTTGACCATCGTGTAACGACAGGGTGAGGTGTTCAACTTTTCCTCTTCCAACCCAGGCAATCAGTCCATCCGGATGCGTTGTTCTCAATCTCAGCTCGAACTTATTCGATTGCTGACTCTTGCGTCTAAAATATCGCTATCTTTAATATCCGTTTATTACATAAATCGTTAAACATTGAACTACAGTGCCATAGAACAAAGACATAACGCATACAAGCAAGCATTGCTATAAAATTAATAAAAATCATATGATATCAGCTCTGCAAACCTATTTCACGAGTTGTTTTTAAAATCTTATAATTCTTCGCTTGACACGTATTCGTTATTTTTTATATTTTTCAGAAGTTCGTAAATTATTGTTGGAAAATATTAACGATTCAATCTTTTTGTCCACCAGGTTTGAAGAGGGTGATATCAATATTCTATACTTTAGTATAAACTGGATAGCAGACACGGCGATACATGGACACAGAGAAGAAGATCTCTCCCTCAAACGAGTACACCACAGCTATTCTTCCTAGAAACTTACTCCGTGTAATCGTAACTGTCGTAATCGTAGTCGACATCCTCCTCCAAGTCGTAGTCGGAGTAGGACTCCTCAAAGTACTCGCCGAGGGTAGTATTAGTCGAGTTAGTACTAGTCGGTGTTACACAATCAGAAGGTTAGTGATACTTTGATTGAACAAGGATCTAATTAATCTACCGTTACTAATGTTATTGAACAACCTAACTTGGTGCTCCTAATTCGGAATAGTACCTTAAAAGGTGTGATGCAGTGACTTAGGAGTATGCGATAAAATGTTTCGAAAATGTTAGCGTTTAATCGTTAATCGATTGGGTTTACCTTCTCCCGTTTCGGTGTCTAAACTGTAAGAAATTGTCGCCCTTGAAGCGCACTGGTCTCTCGGATAGTTCCGTAGATACGTCGAAGCCCATGACTGACGAAATGAAAAAAAAAAAAGAAAACAAAAAATTGATTTCATACATTTGACGATAATTAAAGAAATTTAATTGGGTAAAATTTTTACGAAAAAGGTGCACTTACAATATTCGCAGTGAAGTCCATTGTAACCACTAGCACACTTGCAGAGATAACTGTTTAATAGAGGCAGACATACTCCGCCATTGTGACAAGGATTTTCATTGCTAGGACAAGGTAGACCATCGTAGATCTCTGTGTTATGTTGAGTAACGTTTACAGCTAGATTTTGATACGTTTTTCCGTTGACCATCAGTCTTTGCACCGCGCCTACCAGTCCAGTCCACGCACCAGCGAGTCGATGAACTTCTCGCCAGTGTCTATAATTTAACAAAAAATTTATTTGCTACGATTTACACTCAACTTCGTGAAAGTTTTACGTCCACATTTTATATTCCTCTTTATTTCTATTATTATTATTATTATTTTTTTTTTTTCTTGTTTTTTCAACGTACTTGACGCCACCGACGTAAAGAGGCATTTCCAAGTTCAGTTCCGTTAAAGGACTTCCGGATAGTCCTCTGGCGACCGTTCCATCATCTAATTGAAGAACACCTTCTCTTCCTAGCCTGCTGATTCGAACACAATGCCACGTGTCGAGTGTGACTGGGTCTGGGGAAGTGATATTGGCGATACCACTTCCAAGATTGAATCTAAACTCCAACTTCCCATGGACTAGGTTCAAACTAATGAAATCACCGCGACCATTGTTCAATTGGCCATTGTAAAGTAGTAAACCGTCGCTGGCATGCGTGAGGAACCATAACTCGATGGAGAACGCTTTCGCTACGCCTTCCAAGCACGGTAGTTCGAGGAAACCGTCCCCAGACATTTCAGGTATCAATAGTTCCGTCAATTCAGCGTCAACTGTAATTAATTAAATAAGAAAGCTAAATTACGATTGAAAATACTTAAAATACATTCGATAAATAAATCAAATTTATATTATCCGTGTACTAGTATTGCAAACTGATATTCTCATAGAAATTGTAATTACAAAATTATTTTACTTACGAATTTCACAATGCTCTCCTGTTCTCCCTGGCGGACACTTGCAAACGTAACCACCTTGAGGAAGAATATCGCAAGTGGCTCCATGTTGGCAAGGTTCACCTATGCAAGGATCCAAAGACTCTTCGCAATTTCTGCCCGTGAACTGAGGTGGACAGATACACCTGTAATCAGGCGGATCGTATTTCTCCACTGCATAATTTCCGTGCTCGTAACTGCTGTCATAATCAATGCCGTAATCATAATCGCATTTGGGAGTCGCGCATCGTTTCTTCGCGTTTTTCTTCGATTTACGTTGATCGATCGAAGTGCAGTGCGACCCTTTGCATCTGACGATGTTCATTCTGTTCTTGTTCTTGCTTTTTCCTCGTTTCTGAATTCTTCTACACTCGCGACCGTTGCAGAGGTCTTCCTCGAATATTGGTTGACAAGTCGCACCGTTTTGACACGGTAGATTAGCGCAGGCATTGTCGCCGCACTCCTTCACCCGATAGGTCTCTAAGATCTCTTTGTCGTGGCTCACGTGAAGATCGACGAAGTTTCGATTGATTTTCAGTTTCCTTATGCAACCGAGGAAACCGTGGTTCGTACCGATATTATCGTAAATCCTATGTGAATTAAAAGATTTCATGTTAATCAATTTTTCATCGATATTGGAATTAGATAGAGTTTAAATATCTTAGGTAGCCAATGAATATGGTAACGAAGGTTGAAAGAATTTGAAGAACAGATTTTAATTTTTAATTACATTTTTAACGCTGTTCTGATAAGAATACGTACTTTGAATAATTCGTAGGCATATTCCCAATGAACGTGTCCTGGTTCAAGTCCAACGACTTCAACATCCCTTGACTTTGACCAGCTACGTCCTCTCCGTCGTTAAAAATTAAAACACCGTCTTTATGATACCTCTTCGCCGCTACACGATGGAATGTTTTCATAGTTACTCTTTCAGGAGAAGTTAGGACCACAGGGCCGTTCCCCAAATTGTATCGAAACTGCACGTGTCTGCAAAAGAAACGTAGCCTTTGAAATAGCGCGACAAAAGAAGGCCGACCTTTTTAATCGAATAGAATTTTCTTTCACAAATCACCCAAATGTTACTCTTCAAAGCCATACAATTTATCAATTACCACGTAAAATAACGCAATTAAAATATACTATGAAGTCACAAAATAATTAAAAATCCAAATCGCGATAATTTTCGAAATAACCCAACAGAATTTTAGCTTATTTCTTATTAGCCAAACTAATTCCATGTCGATGATACTAATTCACGAGATAACATGTACATACCCGTCAACGATGGCTAACGAGACGAAATCCCCGGTGCCGTCGCTCTTCTGTTGGTTGTAAAGTATAATCCCGTTGTCAGCGTACGTCTTGAACTCAACTTCGACGCTGAACTTGTGGTAAGCCTTCAATCGGTTCATCCTGACGTAGCTCTTGCCGTCGAACGACGGCACCTCGTAATCCCTTTTGTTGATCGGTGTAACAGGCACGTAATTAGCTGGAAACAGGTCAATTAGATTCTTTTCTTCGTCTTCAAAGAACGCAAGAAACGTAGCACCTTTCGACCGAAAAAACCCCTTTTCTCTACCCACTTCCCTTTCTTTTCGCCCGTCTTGAACGACACTTCGTTACACACAATGGTAACGCGAGAATCTTGATGCGGGTTTTTTTTTACGAACAATTCGTGTTATATAACTGCTTTTATATCTTTCTTGAAAAGCGAGATGCACTAAAGTAGATGAATTTGTAGAAATGTTATTTTCAAAGAGTTAAAAGACATTTGGCATCGATAGTGCTTAACCCCTTCTCGTGTCATTTAGCTCGACGAAACTCGGGCACAAGCGGTAGGCATCGACGCGCGCTAAACAAACCAGACCGATGCTTGTAAACAATCGCAATACGAACCGAAATGTAGATGACCGCGATACCTGTGGTATAGTCCATTTTACGCGATACTGCTGTTGAGGAAGTAAACTCTTACGCTTTTACTTTTATAGATATAATAATATTTTTATATATAGATATTATTAATTTTGTATATAATATTGTAGTATATGTATAATAGTTTGATCCTCTGAGAAATGTAATAATACTACGTCTAAAAGTAAATGGCATATTATTTAAAAAAATTTAATCGTAAAACTGAATGAATATCTAAAAAGGAAATACGTACAATTCTAGAAATCCTCCATGGTATGATACTTCTCAAAACAAAACTGCTTCGGAAAAGCAACGATAAGAATCGTGACTAGCTACCATGAGGTACTGATACGAACTAACATTCCGTCACGATCATAACGGGCAAAAAATCAGTCCGCGAGCTCGGCTTGTTATGTTTATGTTTGGCCCCAGTATCTGGTCGCGACTCGGACTCGCGATATTTATGTTTGGCCAAAGTATCTCGTCGCGAGTCTGACACGCGATATTCATATATGGGCCAATATCTTCATCGCGAGTCAGATTCGCTAAAGTACGGGAAGGGGTTAATGAAGACTCATAGAAGCCCTAAGCATTTGAAAGATTTTGTTGTTAGCACTCTGTAGAAAATTCTTTTTAGAAAATTTCTATAATTCCCTGTCCTTCTTCACCGATGTCTTAAATACGTGCTTATTTTGCTGATCGATTAATTAATTAATCCAGCATTGGATATCGAAGTGGGCTGGCGTGAAAATTCTTCTTTCTTGTACACTAAATTGTGTTCTCACGAAAGAGTTTTTAAAATTGATTAATCTTCTATCAAAATTATAAAAGACGTCTCTGTGCTGTGTATCAACCTTTTCTTTTTATCATTGCTCTTTATTTTTTATTTTTACTCTTCGTTCTTAATTATATCGGTGATGCGTTAAAAGGAAAGAACTGCTCGTCATTCCTATAGAGCACCCTCGAAGATCCACTACCCAGTAATAACATTTAATCAATTACCAAAACACTCCTGTCTGTCGCTGGTTTCCGCGTATCCTTCCGAACAAATGCAACCTCCGTTCGAGCACTCGCTATTGGGAATCGTGCAATCCTTGTCGTCGATGCAGATATCACCGAGCAACTGGGTGACCACGTGAATCGTGGCCGGGGTTGGTCGGTACGCCGCTGCCACTCCTGGAAAACAGAATTGTCGGGTAAATCGATGTCTACGGGTTCGGTTCGATTCTCGAGGAAAAAGCATTTCTTGTACGAATGCCGTCCCGAACGAAATCAATCCTATTACCTACGTCGAGCTGATCCAGAATTAACCGCCAAGCGGATTTAGAATACACGATTCGAAGCGGCACACACACACATATGCATTAACACGAGCGTGCAGAGGAGCACAAACATATAATTCGTTCCATTTATCTAACGTTATTCCGAATTATTAATTACCAAACGCTGCTAATGTTATCGCGAGGACAAAATTACGAAGCACCGGTTATAGAAGCTGATATTTAAAACGAAATGCAGTTGATTTTGACACAAGACATGGAGTGCAAAAGTTCATTTTTAATCTTGCTACGGTCCTCTGGACTTTTTCGTTCCAATCGTGTTCGACCTTTCTGATAAAATTTCTTAATTTTAAAACTGATATATAGAAATTGTAATTTAAAATTTGTATAGCTTCCCAGTTTTAATCTTTGTTGAAAATTAATTTTTCTCAAAATTAGATAACGTTTTTTAAAGAAATGAGAGCACAGTTGGGACGAATAAACCTGGAAGACCGTAGCAGGGTTAATTTTACGAAGATATTAAACAGTATATATATTGGACTATATTTTTAGATAGATTATAGAAATTGTAATTCATTTGGATCTAAACGATGAATAAATAAATATCTTAAAATAAAATATAAGATATCGTGGAAGTAGTTTTCGTAATCATTGTACGCGTATATATTCGTTGAAATATCGACGCGAACGACCGTAGAATGGAATTGAGCTCGATTTTTACCATGCTTTAAATTGTCCCTGTCGATTGTGATGGTTTCTTGATGCGCCCGGTGAGTGTAATAATAGCGTGGATCCGGTTCCGGCACCAACAGATGCCTGGTAGATTTCGATAACGGAGAAATGGCGGCCGCTGGCTCGGTGTATTGCACCGCCGTACACCGTTTTACGGGGAAGTCCGTGTTCACCATAGGGTTGTCTGAAAATTTCACGAACGTTCCACATTTCTGCTATTGTTCGCTTTTAGGGTGCATCGGAAGAATAAGTTTACGATGGTTTAATAAGTGGTGAAGGAGAAACACCTTTTTGACGAGCAACGAAGTATAATACCGAGGCGGTGTATCGATTTTATTCAGTCTTCGCTTGAAAAATATATATGCTCGATAGTATTTTTAACGGCATCGCAAAACGCTTCTATGAAATTTTATTTTAAGCAATACATAAACGAACCAAGAGAGAATGTATCGGTACTAAAATAAAAATATTAATTAAATATATCTATTAACATATCAAATTTTCGCACACCTGTAATTTATCATTAAAATTTGAAACGTCGCAGCTGTATTAAATTTACGTTTGAACGTATTAATTACTAACATCTTTTTAAAAGCGTGCCGTTTAAAAGTACACGGCAATCTAATTAATGTTACCCGTAATTAACGCACACTAACGATTCGACAAGCCTTTCACTATTCAAATTCAGAAACAAATTTCATCCCATCCCTCATTAATGTAGTAACGTGTAGAATACTAGTCTCAACATCGATATGAACAAAAGGGAACTTCCAATCGTGGATAAAGTGGCGGAAATGCGTCTGGATTTCTCTAAATAATGAGAATCGAAAAGTTAATTCTATCGAAACCGGTAACTCCAACCCGGTAACAAGAATTGAAGACGGCTTGATGGGATTTTAATTACTTTCCAATTGCAACGTTGCTTCCTATTATTTCGCATTGACGACTTCCGGCTGTACGCTACTTCCTCCATTGTTTTTTTTCTCCCCCCCAGTTTTTGTATGTCTACTCGCTCTGCGCCCTTCCCTCTCTGGCTGCCCCATTGTTGCCGTGTATTTCTCTCAATATAATCGACTCTTTTATTGACTGCGAAACAAACCGACAACGAAACTTTTCTCTTGTTCCTGTCCTCGATCAAAATATTTTCTGCCCTGGAAAGCGGCGCAGAGGGGTGAATCGAAACGTTGAAAGAGAAGAAAGTGCGGAGGGGTTGAAGAGAACCAGGGGAATGGATTTAGTCAATTTAAGAGTTTGGCAATTGGCGGAGAAAAGAGTCTGACGGGAAATACGAGTTGACATTTACGAACTGAGAGAATTTCTTTTTAGGTCCGCTTCGTCGATTAGCCTTTTCTTTCTTTTTTTTTTTTTTTTCTCTTCATCGAAAGGGGAGGCTTTATCGACGTTACCGTTACCAAATGGCTGTTCCATTATTTCATTCCCTTCCTGTTTATTTTACAAAGAGTACCGAAGAACCGGAGTGGGATTAGCCTCGTATTTATCTGCTGAAAGCGTGGAATTTCAATGAAGTTGAAAGTTCAAACAGGGGGCGGAAGAGGCGAGAGTGAAGGTTGTCGCGCAGTTAGTTTCTGGTTTAACGTTCATTCCCGTTTTTCTTGCTCGAATCGTCGACGATGGTCGGTTCCGGGAGGAGAATAAGTTTCTCCAATGAGTTCAGCGATGAACGAGCTCGAAACGTGTAATTGAATTTCGAGACGACAATGCTGAGATGTCGGTGCAAATGTTTTCTGATCAACTATGTAATTCCGTTACAACCGCGACCGATTTCAATAACAGTTTCTTGTACCTATTTATTGTTCTCGGTACGAAACGCTACAGCGAAATATGTGAGATGACTTTCCTTTCAATTACGAAACCATCGGTTATTTATCTTCGTACTTGGAATCGGCCGAAAAATTGAATTAAGCGATAAAATAAATAACAGGATAAAGCTAAATATCGCATCGACATTAAAATAGAAACGCATCTTTTAAAAGTATCTTCGAACCATTAATTTCCTCGTTTCGATCAAGAGACAAGTGATCAATTCTTGTACAATGCTTCTCCGATTTTCCAGAATTTCCCAAAATCATGACATTCCAATTCAGTTCCGTCAATTCTCTCCGAACGAAACAATTAATCGTCCGACCCCCATTTTTTCTCGAAGCTACATCCATCAAACGCACCCTATCCCATAATAAACCTTCACGCCACATCGGAACGTCCACGCAAGCAAGATATTCATCCCTCAATCAGAGCTCAGGATATCCTCGACAAGGGATCACGCGAGAAACGTGGAGGAAATTGTGGTATGCAATATTTAGGGGCTTCAAAATGGCGTCGACCACACGCGGTTCTACGCTCTTTCGCTCGCGGAATTCACGTGCGTGGCGTTGAAAAAATAGAAAGGGAAAAAAAAATACGTGATGAGAAAAAGGAGTAGTCGAGAGTGGAAGCCTCGTCCTGTATAAAAGCTCAGAGACAGAGGCGAGTAGAGTGGTGGAGAGAAGGGGGTGGCTCGCGTGCTCGAAGTAATCTGATTTATGTTTGACTCCGTAGGACGAATCCCGAGGAAGAAGAACTTTTTAAGAGATTGACTTCCAGCGAACGGAGAGAGGACCAGGGCGACGCAGCTGACAGGATGGGGCAGGGTGAGGTTTCAAGAGGGTTGGGCAATCGAAAATAAGGGGTGAGAGGTTACGGAACCGAGTGGAGACTTTAATAGATTCCGACGTTTCGCTCTGCGAACTTTGTCAGTGGATGTGGAATACTTTGGAGCGACAGCTTGGGGATGCTTTTTTCCGCCGGCTCTTTCTCCTCCTCGAGCGAGACGCGTAGCTTCGTTCGACCAGTCTATCGATCACCTGTGAACTCCCAGTCGATTTGAGATTCTACGATAGTTATGGTCGTTGAATACGTCCAATGATTTTGTGTAAGAGGTTGAAGAAAATGTTTGATGGAATTGCTTAGGATGAAGCAGTCGTCAACGGCGATTCATTCGTTACGTTCCGGTGTTTCAAAATTTATTGCTTCTTTTAATACAAGGAGGATGGAGGATAATTGTTTATTTGAATTCAGCTTTACGTCTACTTATTTGAAAGATACTTCGTATGCTCAGAAGTGCGAATACAAAATACATACTAATCAAACGAAACAATTCGAATATTTTTTTTTGTTTTGTGTAAAGATATGGAGAACTTGAAAGATTTTTTATACAATTAAAAATTTTTGAAGATTTCTTCATTTACATCTGTTCAGTTTTCTTGTATTTTTAACTACGAATGATTAATATTATGTAATAAAATAAAAATCGCATTTACTTACTTTTAACTTCGTTCGTTAAAGGTACTTATCTCAACTTAAGACACGAAGTACCGAAATTTTTTTCCGAAATTGAAATTAACAAAAAATGAAAATAAAGTAAGTTTTCCTGATTACCTGGTCTGCGTCAGCAATCGCAGGGATTCATTGGAAGAGAATTCGAAGAGAATTCTTTCTTGAATAGATTTATCGCGACCGTCGATTCGACGAACACGACGCCGATCGAGTCTTCGACGGTGAATTTATGTGGGACAATGGTATCAAAAAGCAGTCGGTACAGCGTTCGTTCGAACTTCGAGAGGCTTTAGCTTCCTCGCGGACTAATTTATTTTGATGGCAGAGCTGTGCTTAACGGCCGGGGCAAGACGTTTCGTTACCATTTCTTAAGGTTCCGATGTTAAGTTCCGGACGAGAATATCTCACAGGGACCACTTAAGACGAGACTTCGCTTCGAAGTCGACGGTGATTTAGTTAAATCCACCTTTGGCGCTTAGTTTCGCGAGTTAACGTCACCAACTTTCTCGAAATTTACCTACGAGCGAGATAGCGTACTCATGGGATAAAGGAAATTCCGCGAAACCGTACTCTGTTCCGGTTCAATCTTCTGTACCTTTCAATTCTCTGATTTCCGTTCGAAAAATTCGATCTTGTCAAAGGAAAAATAAAAGTTCTCGTTAATTAAACGAACATGGCAATCTTGTTTATTAAAGTAATTGTATAACAACTTACTTTGCTTTCTTTCTCGTTGGAACGTTAATTAGCTATTTTTTAAAGAACAAATTAATGGCGAATTCTTACACAAGCTTAATTACAAAATGTTAGCGAAGAAAGCAAGCAAAGTAGCAGGCAAGCACTTTGGGTGTGAGGGGGTTATAAACATATATGTATACATGTTAGTAGAAACTTGATAAGTTTATTATCACGAAATGGATACAAAGGAACAGGTTAGATGTTACTCCTATTTTCGATCGAACTTTGTAAAATCGTTTCGACGTTTCTCACGCGACGATAACTGTATTATTAATTTCCCTACTTCAAGCTCCAGCTTCTAAATAACAATTGTTCTTAATTAAGCTACTTTGAAATTCGTGAACCCTCGAAATCGTTACGACAATATCTCATGGTTTAAGCAAACCCTCTTGTCTCTTCGTCATCTATAACTTCTTAAACATTATATTCGCTGCTCGTCACCTAATATTCACAAACAGACGCGTTAACCCTATTCGTAAATTATACATTTCAACGAGTACGAAGAAAACGCTCTCAAAATTAATTAACATGTTGAAGAACAATTAATTCTACACCGTTGTCGAGTTTGTTAGGACTGATTAAATTCTATGGAACAGCTTGTTTTATACACAGGACCGAATCCTGTTCAGCAGCCGCTCCAACATGTTAAAAGTGTTCCCGATGGTTAGCTAGTTTAGTAATGGAGAATATAAGGCGGCCTGTATGGCGTACGTTCAGTGAACCCACCTCTGCAGTGGCCAAAGGCCTGCGTGACCACGTCTGCCTGGTGGCGACAAGCGTACAGCCTTAGCTCGCACTCGTTGTCGTATGTCTGTCCGTCGCTACCACAAACCGGCACCGATGGTATGTCGGATGGACAGGACGACGGACAGACGCAGTGCGGACCGCCGATCTCCGAGCACTGGCCACCGGAATAGCATTCCAGCTCGTTGCAGGACGTCGGTATCGGCGGTATAGTGTCGGCTGCAAGCAGATAGAATGATCTCGTTAAACCGATCAATTGAAGATATTGGATTGAATTATTGGTACAGTTGTAGTATAGGATGGGTGGGACAACTGGACAGATTCGAACTTGTAGAATAGAATTTTTTTATAAGAAATTTAATTCTCGAGAAAATTGAACTTGAAGATTCGTGGAATAATTAGGATTCGATTTTGAGAAAATTGTATTTAAAAATTCTTTATGGCACGGTATTATTATAAAATTTGGTTTAGCTTTAGGAAATGTTATCTAGGACACATAGGCTCGATATCGAGGCGAGCTAATTATTTTTCTACATTCGATTCGCTTTATCTGATATTTCCTTTCACACGATACCTGAGTAGCAACCGGTAGGCGTTAACGTCTTGTTGTGACCGGTACAAATGGTACATTTCTGGCCCTGGGTACCCGGTTTGCAAATGCAGTGACCTATCATTTGCTCGCAGTCCTCCCTGATGGAACCGAAGAGCGAGCAGCCACATGCTGAAGCAATCAAACAAATTCCATTGGTGTACCAAATAAATATAATTTGATTAATAAATCAAATTTCATCTTGAGATACAACGTTGTTCATAAATTTTCTAACTGTTGACACTTGTAAATATTAACTCCTCTGTACAGAATAAAATTCTAAACTTTCTTACGTATACATCCTTGACGCCCTTTGCTGATTTTAGGCAAACCCCAGTAACCAGGCAAGCAACTATTGCATTTCAATCCACCTACGCCCGGTTTGCACTCGCATTGTCCGGTCTCTGGATTGCAGGTGTCAGAAACACTGCCTAACCTGTTGCAGTTGCACAAACTCGGACAACCTGCGCCATTTGGTCCTCGTGCTGCCGTCTTGCCGTCCGGACAGCAGCCGTGCCAGGAGTCCGAACACTTTACGACTTGGGTTCCTTGCGCTAGACAGTCGATAATTTATATGTAACTCTGTGTTTGGATAATATTTTATTTCTTTGTAACGAGTCACGAGATATTGTTAACCCTCTGTGATCAAATATTTCTTTACGAGAAAAAGATTACGGTTGATCATAGTAGGGAACCCTTCCTTACCTTTCTTGCAGCAGCGAGCTAATCGTGTAGTCTGATGGCAGTAACTGTTACTCGGACAGTCTCTTCGTTGTGGACCATTACCACAATCGTACTCGTTTCCATCGGCATCCGCCAACGGAGGATCACCGTTGCAAGGCTTCACTTCCATGCCTGTATTAAAAGTTCTGTGTGAACTATAGTACTTATTTACACACTTTTTGCGCTGTATTTTAGCTACATTATTTGTACACAAGTAAAGAAAAATATTAACAATAACTAAAACTTGCAAGAATAGAAACAATTAAAAAAGTACTCCTAGATTTAAAAAAAAGAAGGTGAAATTAAATTGTAAATAAGATATTAAAGTGCTGCAGCTCCGCTATATACATATTTCTTTTGAAAACAACATCGCAATTACGATAAGATCTGCTACCTTAAAAAAAGAATAAGAATACATGTAAAAAAAAAAAAAAAAAATGCAGATAAAATAAACCATAGGCATCACCAACAAACACAGGACAAACCAATTAATTTATTATAAAAAGAGAGAAACCAAGGGACAAGCAATGAAACGATCAAACTGGCTGAAACTAAAGTCGAGGCGATTATACAGCGAATCGATCCGAGCTGTGGAAGCTGCTGCGAACCTTGGCAAAGGTCGAGGGGTCTAGGTCTTAGCTCTTGCTGCCTCTGACAGGCCTCCATTTTCATGGCACACAGGGACGAGTAGGTCCTTAGGTCGCTGCCGCAAACAGGACGCATATTTTCCTGGGAAATCGAGGCGCAATCGAACTTGCAGCTACATCTGGGATACTCGTCCGGGCCGAGCTCGCAGGTCGCCTCGAAGTCGCAGTTAATATTCTTGCAAGCCTCGCGTACCTGAGTGCTGGTCACGTCAACTGCGGTGGTGGCCAGTCGAACCACCGCAGGCGTCGACACCGTGGCTATTAGAAGCGGTTAAGGGACGGTTAAAGTAGTTAAAGCTGTTACGCGAGACGTCGTTATATAGTTAGTTAAATAGTTTCGTTAGTGAGGCGTTTTTGGGGGTGGTACAGTTAATATCGACGGGTTGA
The DNA here is from genome assembly GCA_019453375.1 of Ctenoplectra terminalis. Taxonomy (NCBI): domain Eukaryota; kingdom Metazoa; phylum Arthropoda; class Insecta; order Hymenoptera; family Apidae; genus Ctenoplectra; species Ctenoplectra terminalis. Next base: position 694,996 of record SMSQ01025684.1, on the reverse strand, counting down.
CAGCGAGTGGTATACCACGGGGAATTGAATCTGCCACATCAATTAAGCGTTTTTGCGATGTTAATGGTCAATTAAGCTTGATGCCTTCGGGGGATACAGAATCTTGAATTTATAGAATTTAGTGCAGTACTAATAGCTTTTGATAATTATTTTAAAAGACTTGATAATGCTTGGTTGACGGTAAATGTATAAAAATAATACGGTTAAGGAATCGATAGAATGGTATCGTATTTCCGTTGAACACATTCGTAATCGAATATTGATTGTCGATTCAATAGCAGTAAATTATTTAAGAATTCACAAATAAATGATATCCTGTCTGCATTGGTATTTTCTTCTTCTTTTCTGTTCTTTTTTTTTTCTTTTCTTTTCTTTTCTTTTCTTAATAAAGAAAAGTGATTTCGTGAAAAAAGATATACAACGTACTGAGTGCAGCCACAGCAAATCGTTCGCCGCAATCGCCGTAGAATATCACGTGCAAAACCGGTAATTTAGGATCCCTTCCGCAAGCTGCCTTTTGTAATTCGCACTCCGATGGGTAAGTCTTGGCATCGCTACCACACACGGGTTCTCCAGTAGTTTCGGGACACTCGTCTGGACACACGCATACACCAGCCATGCAATGAGCTCCATGATCGCATTCTACCCTTGCGCAAAGCCCTGGAAACATTTATTTTTTCCTTACAGTTCCGCGATATGCTCGTTCAATCCTTTTCTCCGTGAATAAACGAAATTTGTTTTGATAGGATTAAATTGTTAGTACTGAGTGCATTTTATACACGGTTGATTAAAAAATTGTGAATAACGCAAAGAATGACAGTAACTAAAGAACTTACCACAGTCACCCACGTAACTGACAGTAATGTGAGTTTGAGAGTTGCAGGAGGCCGCTTTTAAAGAGCATTCGTTGGCGTAAGTTACCCCATCAGAGCCACAAACCTTCTCCGCATCCGCATGTTCTTTTCCCTAAAATTAAAATAGAGAACGGGTTAACGCTGCTTAATAATTACTCGGTCAACTCAACGATTCGCAATGAAATCGATCAATGTAGCAGTCGCACAACTGATTTAACAATATTAAAATCGATCGACTTATTCACGTAGCGAATTTAATATTTCAAACTGAAATCAACCTGTTTAATCATAGTTGGATTAAAAATTCATTCGCCGATCAATAATGCCTCTATGCTGCAATATTTTTTCGCCTTGCGTATTTAAACAGTTGGAGGGACCCGTGACAGAAAATAGGAGAAAAACGCGAGGTTGCACGCGTTTCGCACTTGTTGCACGGGGCCAAGGCGCAGTCGGGTCGGAATTCTGATGTACGCTGGCGTCGCGACGCCAGGGGATGGGTAGTGTACAGGGATGAGAAAATAATACGCGAAAGAACAAAACTTAATTAGCCTCGCCACGATATCCAGCGTTCTTTACTTATCACGCGAGTTTCGTGCACGCGTAGCCGACCAGCGTTGTTTGCTCCGCGATATTTATTTTGCGTTTCCGCGCGCGAGTGTTCTTTTCAAGCGAAAGCGTACACGGGCACGTGGCTACGTGGAAACGCGAGCATATTTCGTAATGTCGAAGCAAAATTTTACGGAGAGATGAAATTATCGTACAATAATTACTGTTCTAAGATACACCGTTGATTTTAATTCACTGTTATTTATTTGCCATGGAAAACCATTTCTTGCGATTTAATAATAAAAAGTTTCATCGTGTAATATTAAACCTTATTAGCGATATTTAATCGGACCGTAAAGAACTAAGTTCGGATAAATTGTTTTTATAAAAAATTACTTTCTATTATTACAGTTCTCAGAGATTAAGTTCCGAAAAGAATTTATCCGCGGTGAACAAGGTAATTAATTTAAAAAGGTAATTATGTGATAAGTGAAGGTTTATCCTCCATTCACTTTTTCTCACCATAATCCGTTTTCCTCCAAGTTATTTCTTTAATCTACTCGACGGATTAATAAATACCACAGTTTTATTACCACAATAAACGGTAAAGGAATAACGAAGAGCGGACGAGAAAAATATTCATAGCCGGTCGATGCGTTTTAATTAGTTTCCGCGACAAGTTGATACGCACCTCGCCTTTTTCTTATTGTAATTTACGGAACAATTACGGCGGGATTCACGGAGCTCTAAAGGAGGCTGGAACGTGCCGATATTCCTCGTTTGCAGTTCAAACAATGCCTCTAACCCTCATCTTTTTCTCCATGCCTCCGATTCAGTCCTTTTCATCCCATCTTTTCTCGAAAGTCCTTTCGTCCCCGTTCCGTGCCCGTAGAACGCTGACGCGTCAAATTCGCAGGAACATTGTGCGTCCATGCGAGGAAGATGTAATTTCACGTTTAAAACGAAAGAACTCTGAGGAACGCTCAGTGATCTTACTACTAAAAATTAGGTTGACACGTCTCGATCGGTTCGCAACGTTTCAGTTTGTTTCTTTTAGATGAAACTGTTTTCTAGAAACCCTATCTAAAAGAAATTAAAATATTTCTATACGCGAAAAAAAATATTAAGTTCAATTGAAATAAAAAAGAACTAAACATAGTCTACAGAAATTGATTTCATAGGTCACGAAATAACATGTTTTCGACTATAAGAAATAGCAAAATTTTACAAATTCATCCCAATGGAATTTACAATCTTGAATAAAAATCTTCGACAAACGTTACAAAAATCCAACAAGACAGTCGCATCAACTTCACCGTTCCGAATTGTTCCAGCAATCTCTAACATAGCGAATACCGTATATCAGTTTCAAATAGACCTACTTCCTGAAACAACCAAGTAAAAGATCGGTCGCTAAATTGTGTGTCTCGCGATAGTTCCACGAAACGATAGCACGTTCCATGGCGCGAGGTCGTTCCAGTTGATGGCTGCTCGGCCATAAGCGTCTTCTAACGTGGACGTCGTAGAATTTCGGATAGCTCCAGGGCCAGCTCGTATAGCCGTCGCCCCCGCAGCGTTCGACCACTTTTCCGATCCCTTTTGGAAAAAGAAGCATGCGCCTGCGGCAGTTACCTGAACGACCAGGAACATCGGCGCTATGCACTAGAGAGAGCTCGGAATTGTTCGTGGTTTTGTCAGCAGGACGTTCCACGAATCCGTGAATTTCCGAACCACCATGTGTCCCGGGCCGGATCGAAGAAGTCTTTTCGTTGCCGGCGAATGCTATCTCAGGGAGCCGTGACGTGCTCCCCATTCTCAACGAATATTTCTGTTCGAGGAAATTTTGCTCGGGATGAGCTACCAGGGAACCGTCGCGGATTACTCCTGATAAAGCCGCGTTTCTGTTCCTTTTTTTCTGTCTCCTGGGCGCACGTATTCGTTTCCCGTCTGCACTCGGGATTTCGAGGAGAATCGACGCGATGTCCAGCCTCGATCCCTTGAGAGATTGATTGTTGCGAGCGGGACGTTGGAACGTTNAGGAATAACGAAGAGCGGACGAGAAAAATATTCATAGCCGGTCGATGCGTTTTAATTAGTTTCCGCGACAAGTTGATACGCACCTCGCCTTTTTCTTATTGTAATTTACGGAACAATTACGGCGGGATTCACGGAGCTCTAAAGGAGGCTGGAACGTGCCGATATTCCTCGTTTGCAGTTCAAACAATGCCTCTAACCCTCATCTTTTTCTCCATGCCTCCGATTCAGTCCTTTTCATCCCATCTTTTCTCGAAAGTCCTTTCGTCCCCGTTCCGTGCCCGTAGAACGCTGACGCGTCAAATTCGCAGGAACATTGTGCGTCCATGCGAGGAAGATGTAATTTCACGTTTAAAACGAAAGAACTCTGAGGAACGCTCAGTGATCTTACTACTAAAAATTAGGTTGACACGTCTCGATCGGTTCGCAACGTTTCAGTTTGTTTCTTTTAGATGAAACTGTTTTCTAGAAACCCTATCTAAAAGAAATTAAAATATTTCTATACGCGAAAAAAAATATTAAGTTCAATTGAAATAAAAAAGAACTAAACATAGTCTACAGAAATTGATTTCATAGGTCACGAAATAACATGTTTTCGACTATAAGAAATAGCAAAATTTTACAAATTCATCCCAATGGAATTTACAATCTTGAATAAAAATCTTCGACAAACGTTACAAAAATCCAACAAGACAGTCGCATCAACTTCACCGTTCCGAATTGTTCCAGCAATCTCTAACATAGCGAATACCGTATATCAGTTTCAAATAGACCTACTTCCTGAAACAACCAAGTAAAAGATCGGTCGCTAAATTGTGTGTCTCGCGATAGTTCCACGAAACGATAGCACGTTCCATGGCGCGAGGTCGTTCCAGTTGATGGCTGCTCGGCCATAAGCGTCTTCTAACGTGGACGTCGTAGAATTTCGGATAGCTCCAGGGCCAGCTCGTATAGCCGTCGCCCCCGCAGCGTTCGACCACTTTTCCGATCCCTTTTGGAAAAAGAAGCATGCGCCTGCGGCAGTTACCTGAACGACCAGGAACATCGGCGCTATGCACTAGAGAGAGCTCGGAATTGTTCGTGGTTTTGTCAGCAGGACGTTCCACGAATCCGTGAATTTCCGAACCACCATGTGTCCCGGGCCGGATCGAAGAAGTCTTTTCGTTGCCGGCGAATGCTATCTCAGGGAGCCGTGACGTGCTCCCCATTCTCAACGAATATTTCTGTTCGAGGAAATTTTGCTCGGGATGAGCTACCAGGGAACCGTCGCGGATTACTCCTGATAAAGCCGCGTTTCTGTTCCTTTTTTTCTGTCTCCTGGGCGCACGTATTCGTTTCCCGTCTGCACTCGGGATTTCGAGGAGAATCGACGCGATGTCCAGCCTCGATCCCTTGAGAGATTGATTGTTGCGAGCGGGACGTTGGAACGTTCCGTTTGGAAGGTTAGATAAAAGCGTGGACAAATTTTCTTTTTTTTTAATACTTTTTTTGATAAAATATTGATAAATTTGTTGCCTTCTAACGTATTGTTTCAAAACGTGGAAGAGTGTTCACAAATTTTGTCGAAGTAGGATAGTACAGTTTAGTGTCGTGCTGATAAATTGCATAGTTAGAAATTTATCGTTTCAAAGTACAAAGTAAGATCGATAAAAATAATGAAACGATCATAAAAATTGCTCGATGCTGATGTAAAAAGTGGCTAAAGATGAATTTTTAAAAGATATAGATCGATGAAATTCGAAAGGAAAAAGGAACGGAATCATGGAGAACTGACGGAAAAAATTGATAGAAAGGCTTTAATTAAAATGGCGTGCACGCCGACCGATCTGAAAAGGTGGGTCGGTATCGATGAAACGAATGGTTCATTACACGGTCGTGTAATATCGTGTAGTCTAGCGGAAATGCGAAATATCGTGCACGACCAGAGTATTCTGGTTCCGCTATGTATATATACTCGATGGCACATCCATCATGGTATGAATATTTTACTTAGGCCGTGCTAACGAGCGAGGCTTAACACTACTAGTGGTGGTGAGCACATAAAGACCGAGAGATCGGCGTGTTTGGCGGTTTATTATGTTTAACGATGATCATTTTGTGTCTCTTGTCGGTTAATGGTATCTCTTTTTTTGGTGTAATTAATCTTCGGATATTATTCTATTTGGTAATTGAAGTTTCGACGTTGACAAATTTAATATTTTAGTAATTTTTATAAAATTTTTCACTTTTGCGGTTCATATTCGGTAAATCGTGAATGTCATAAACCTGATAGTCCATAATGGGTATTTATTTTAATATTTTTAAAACATTTTTTAAAAGAGTAAAACGATAAATAAGTATGGTTATCTGAAATAATCCTTTTTCATGTTTCAATGCGAGCAGTCGTTTAGATAACAGCTCTTGCTATTTTTTAAGTTTGAGTTTATAATTTTCTTTATGGATACAAATTTATTTATACTTCTTCGACGGGCAACCAGGTTATTTAGAAAATTTTTATATGAGGTACAAAGCGATTGTTCGAAACATTATTCTTCAAACGTTAAAAGAATGTTTCAATTTTAATTTATCAATACATTTTAGATTTCAAGAACGTACAAGGAATATATGTTACTAAAAATATCCTTAAATATTCGATTAGAAATTTTCGAGGGTTTATTTTCTTCTCAGGCGTCAACTTAGCCTCGTTTCTTTTTCATTAAAGGAATTGAAGTGGTGGCTGGCAAACGGGATAAAAATTATCATTTCACGAACGGATTTGCGCGTCGGAAAATTGGAATCGGCTAACCAAGCTTCTGGCGATGCGTTCCAATTCACTTTGATAAGGATTAACTCAATTACTTCAATACGATTTAGGGATTAATCTACAGGAGTGTACTCGCGTTTCAGCGTAAAGGTTAAATAGATTTCTAGAGCGAGCAGCATTCTCTTCGAAGAATTATGCTTTAATTCGATTCCTCCGCATTTTATCAGGTATCTCAACGATTGGGTATTATCATCTCAGGAAAACAGTTTTATAACTTCAATTTTTGTATGAAACTATACTTACCGCTTATAAATCAGGTTTGCTTACTTATTTATCCAAACAACGATAGATTTATTATTGCTCTTACCACGATTAATAAAAATTTAATCAACTCGAAGTAGAAATTGTAGTTATCAAAAGTGATGGCAAAATTTTCAGAGCTATTACAGTATTTCTATAGCAATAGATATTCACGTTACATATTAACATATCATATACCTAAGGAATAAAATTTTCTAACATATTAGACACTCGAGCTATCCAGTATTCCACTGACTTCGAATAAAATATAAATCATATAACAAACACCTACTTCAATTACTCTCTAAACAATAATTCCATTAACCCTTCACCTGAAATAAGATAACAAAAAAAAAAAAAAAAAAAAA